>JAVJIF010016863.1:0-88277 GCA_038442645.1 Agave tequilana | reverse complement strand
TTGATGACTTGGCCTTCCCCGCCGTCTCGGCCGTAGGAGGGCCCCGGCAACCCCGCCTCCATCGCTGCTGCTCCGGCGGCGGCGCCCGGCTCGCAGACCGAAAGCAGCAAATTGCAGAATCCATCCTCCCATACTAGTATCCTGATATTATCAACGCATACTTAATTTATCAACAACAAGACAGAAAAATTGCTGGTCCTGCACCGAAATGAATGAATTCTACCAATTCCTTCTGTTTCCTCTGGTCCTGTCGTACATCCCTCCTTGCAGATCCCACCTGCACGACGCACAACAGAAATTTAAAAATTTAAAAAAAATAATAATCTTAATTTGATCTTTTTTTTTTTTTTCCCCCCCTTAAAAAGGAAAAAGAACATTGTGATGATACTTGGGTGGTGGGTAGTGCGAGGCAAGATCCTCCAGAAGACAGCATAGACCCATTGGAAATGTCATGGATGCACAAGCTCCTCAAGGTGTGCTGCAGGAGATGCTCACCGCTAAAGAGTTGAGCTGTTGCTGTTCCTCCATTAACTACAAAAATCAATCACAAATAGAGAGAGCAGAGAAGATCAAAGACAAGTAATTCTTGGAAGAAGGCACCATTCAAAAGCCAATTCATCATCCCTTGCTTGCTTGCTTCTGAGTTTGTGATTCTGAGAAAGAAACCATTTGCTCAGCAAAGGAGCCATGCCCAATTTATATACACCAGAGAGAGAGAGAGAGAGAGGGTAGCTACATATATACAGTATTTAATCATGAGGGATAAAGTTTTTATTGCAAATACTGTGAGCTTGAGCTCTTAAAAAAAGAAAGAGAGCCCCACTGTCGCTTCCCGGTTCCCAACGGTCTCCGCACTAGCTATGCTCATCTTTCAAAACAGTTCATCATTATATTAGCCCTTTTCCCCCTTTCTAATTTCTTTTTTTTTTTCAAAAAAAAAAAATCTTTGCTCTGCTTTCATCCCATATACTTATTGGATATGACCAAGACAAAGGCCTAATTCTTGTACCCGGCAATAAAAGGTAGACGTCACTTTATCAACTCTCTCTCTCTCTCTCTCTCTCTCTCTCTCTCACACACACACACATCATGCAATTTGTAATTATTCCAATTTAGAAGAGTGGTTTATATGAGAATCTTTTTATTCTCATCGGGTATTATGAATGACAATTTACACCATGGATTAATTATGACAATTACACCGTGGAAATGTAATGCACACTTGACGTAAAAGAGAAATTAGAAAAAAGCCTATAAAAAAATTGTGTTTAGCCAATTTCAGTTACTTCAAAAAAATTCTATTAGTTAATAATAAAGATAAAGATAACTTATGATCTAGCTTGTGCCTAGAATATATATATGTATGAGGATAACTGAACGGCATGGTGCATTATTCCAAATACTAACCTTCTGGGTGGAGTTACCCAAATCCTTATATATCCAAGATCATCCCCACGTTTACGTGAGACTATTTGTTCGACACAAATCCCAACAATCCCCCTCGAACAACAAGTCTCCCTAGCTCAACTATTTCACACTGGAAGATCAAATGCCACTCGAATAAAGAGTCTCCCTGAGTCTCCCTGCAAGCTCAACTATCTTCACACTGGAAAATCAAATGCTCTAGAGATACAATTTCTTCACTGCGTGGGAAGGCTACACGCTTTATATGAAGCACCAACTACAGTCGGTCACTCTTCTACACCGCGTGAGAGACGGTAGGCCCATTGCAAAGGAGCATTAGTGTCAAATTTCTCGAGAGCTCAACATTAGCTTCACAGGAGCTTATTGCACCTTTTTGCGCCATTGGGGTGATCAGGCCCATTGCGCCTTTGGGCATTGGAGGATCTTATACCGTCGAACATCACTCACACACACGACTATGTTTGGGGCATGGCTCTGATACCAATTGAAGGAGTTGTCCACCATCCCAAAAGCTAGCCTTTTAGGTAAAGTTGCCCAAATCGTTAATACCCAATATCATCTCCACGTCTAGCCGATGTGGGAATATATCCAAGATCATCCCCCATCTAGCCGATGTGGGACTATTTGTTCGACCCAAATCCCAGCAACCTATATCAGTTAAAGTCCATTAAAAAGAAAACCCATAAATTATAATGCAAATTTAGTTAGGATGCTCATAAAAGTATTTAGAATTATAATCTCATAAACCTTTAAAATACATGATATATATGTATATAGATATAGTTGCATATATATTTGGGAGGGGAGTATAGCTGCAATTTCTTTTTCACTTGATGTTGTAAAAAAGATTTGACTCCTCACATTCATATAAATGTGCAGTTAACTAATATTAATAAAAAATATATATTACGGGGGTTAAAGAAAAAACTCTTACGGGTACATCACACATGACTTGAAATCTAGTTTTATCTGGTATTGATATATACTAGATTGTGTGCTAAGAATATTTTGTCAGGTGCGATTTAGACTTGTTAAAGTTACGAGAGTATTTTTTTTTTTTTATGAGTAGAGATAATAAGAAATATGTGAATCAACTTCAAGATTGTTGACAATATCAATCAAAAAACCTTATTATCTTCTCACTTTTAGGTGCTCTTTAGTTTTGAGGTGGGTGGCGTCTAGCTTAAACATATAATGCAACCAAAAATGAATTTTCTTTTACCTTGGACAAGACATAAAAACAGTATGCATGTATACAAATAAAAACACCAACAACAGAGCTTTTATCCCAAGTATTAATCGTCTGTGGATTCTCTTCACACATTCACCATATCTTTATCTGTTCAATTCAGTACATTGTCCGCTCCTCCTTTTGGCTCCTTCATTCATTCACTACTAAATGATGAACTTAATTTGTTATCTATTGCAAATATCTTCTCTTATTTAAATTTGAAGTTTTTTTAATTTTTTTAATTTTTATAAATAGTAGAATATAACAGCCATTTCTACTAAGAGAGCATAATAAAATCATCACTGCTCCAGGAGATAATCTTCCTGCTAATAAAATATAAGTCACAACACATGAGTTTGCACAATCACAAGCACAATTGAAGCTATTTTTAACTTCTTACGGCTACATACATTCTACCAAATTATCTTCTCTCTTTTAATTGAGATATCAACAATTTTCACCTTGCTGTCCTTTTACAATGGAAGGACAACCATCTCAAACTCAAAAACCCCAACCGATTCCACTTTGTCATCCTTAGTGATGTTGTTTCTTCATAGAAGATAACCATACATATAGATGTACAAGACAGGTACATGTACACATTTGGAGCATAATAAGTATATCATGCCCTCACATGACATTGGCAAGTATGAGCTGAAGGACCCAAGTATCTAAAAGCCTCCCTTCTCCCTCATGCACAGTGTACATTCAGGCTCAAGAGGAAAAGGCTTGGCAAGAAGGCACAGAGTGAAGAAAGATTGCACGATGACCAAGGAGTGATTTCAGAGATTTCATAATACAGGCTTTCCCAATCTCTCTTTTTTAACTGACATGAAAAGCAAAAAAAACAAAGAAAAGGAGAAAAAAGAACAGCCAGAGGCAGGCCTTGACCCTCTTTGACCCACACAACCATAGCACATAACCCCAGGCCAATAATTCCACATCATTCCTTGGCTCTGCCCCTTCATGGAACCTACAATAAAGGCCAAATAGTACAGCACTATGGACCAAATTGATGGGACAGTCCCTGCAGCCAAAGTTACCATTTACAAAAGCATTGCCAGAATTTGGTTATGAAAAGGACATGCACACACAAACAACCCCCCAAACCCAAAAAAAAAAACCCACCCACACACACACACACCCACACACACCCACACACACACACAGCCTCTTTCAAATTTTCCACTGCATCTGCATGCATTATTTTTTCTTTCTTCCTTCCTTTTTTCCAATTTCCTTTTCTTTTCAGAGAGAGATAGAGATAACATTGAAAGGGTTTAAAATACTTAATTTGTACTTTGTTTGAGTATGTTAAAAGAGGAAAAGGAAAAGTGTATGTGTTAATGGTTATGAGCTCTTTGAGACTGATATAACAAGAGAGACATGTTGGGTGTAGCAAGAAATGTAATGTAAGGGTATGCTAGTTGATGGATGGAGGGATCATATGATTCTTTTGCACTATTTTTCAGTGATAACAAGAAAACACCTAAAAATCTCTCGCATGTAACATCCTCACTGTACGCAAGTCTACTATTGATTATCAAGAAAAAATTCCTTGGAGATGGCTTCATCGAAAATAGTAGATATTAAAATTAAGAACAACTGCTTAGAAAAGCAATGTAATTTGCATGTCTCACCCAACATTCCATAATTTAGTCTATATTCTCCTGGCATATACAAATACAACTACACTCTCCCTAAAAAAGGACAAGAAGTAAACACTACTGGCTACTGTAGGTCCAGAAAGAGTGAATCATTTAAAATGTGTGTCTCATTATCATTCACAGTTATCTATCCATTTATCTATATGCTGCATGTTTGAAAACGGAAAAAGCTATGGAGAGGCATGGGAGCAAAAGTCTGGTCAATCTCACAAGGATTATATAATATAATACACAAGTGGAACTGTCTCTGATCTCCCATCATCATTTCCAGGCCTCATAAATACCCAAGATAGGCTGATATAAAAAATAATATATATACTTGGATTCACCATGCAAGGCCTTGAGAAATAAACTAAATTAACCATAACAAAAATATAATAAGAAATCAATGTGCATTGTATCTATTAACAGATGAGAGTTTGTAAATACAATGATCTTTGGCAGACAAGGGAACACACTACCCAATAATTCAGCCACCCAATGCAGGGCAGGTCCCTTGCTCTCCTACATTCCTGCTACATCTTTTTTCAATGGAAAGATCTCAACCACAGTGATCTGTAATATGCGATGTACTAAGATATGGAGAGAGGACTGAGTAGTAGCTTGCCCTATATCTCATTTAAGACACATTTATTCAGGTAGATGGATTTTGTCGAGAATTGGAGATAAAAGTCTGTTTTTGCTGATGTCAAGGACCCTAAATTTCAGAGCTCCTACATTGAGACGTCCCCTCCCATGAATGTCTTCATATGATTAATTCTCTAAGTTGACGCAGTTGCACATTTACAATATATAATTAATGTCATTTTCTTCCGGCACATTATGCCCAAACATTGCATGATCTGTTTTGCATAGAAACCATATTGCGTAGCATGTAGAACAGAATAGGAGCTGATACTTGTTCAAAGATTTCTAATACACTTACAGGAATTTTCTTGTTTTTAGAAGACAGAACAGGATTCAGTTATAAAAAACCCAGAAAAAGAAAAAAAGGAATGGGCCCTTCATCAAACTAAATTCTTCTGTCCACTGGGATTTGGCTGCCCAAGATATGATGGCTCTACATAACTCGGAGAGAATAAATTGCAGTATAAGATGCGGCGTACAGCTTATGGAAGGACTTAAATACTCTATCCGAACAGACACCGTTTCTTGAGACATTATGTGCAGCCCATACTATATTGGATTGCCTTCTCGTCCGGTCGATATCATAGGTCATAATTTCAAAATAATAAGATTGATTTTTCTACCACCAAAAATCTTGTAAAGTAACAAGATAATTTTTCTCTGCTCGCCAAAATTATCTAAGATAGCATGACTTGCATCATGTTTCACGCACAATCGTTTTGAATTCAACAATGTCCTCAAACATTGGCAATGAGAGAAGAATGAGGATGTGATTAAATGCTTCAGGGTCCAAAAGCGGAGAATAAATCGTTAAAAATATGTATAACTTTGGTAGATTTAAGGGAAGAGCTCTGAGATAAATGTTTGACTCCATCGATATGTTCATTAGATCACATATTAAGTCAAGTGATTAGATGGCAAATTGGAAAGAGATATATATATGCTAGAAATATCAATAAGGAATCAAGTTCATCAATCATAATCAACAAATATGATGTCACTATACCGATTACATTCATGTATACATGCATAGGAGCTGTTCTGAATAAGGAATGAATTGTGAAACTAAAAGCTTCATCTGGCTAAAGGAACAACTCAAGTCCTAAATAATTAGAGAAAGTAAAATATTTGCGAACCAATTTCAAGTTGTTGAAACTTCGCATGATCAATAGATCATAACTTAAACCCCAAATGTGATGGCTCTAGGTTTGTACTCTCCCTCATGCATTAATGCATGCATGTAAGTATGTTAGCATTTTTCTTCTTTTGGGTGTTCATGAGGCAAACAAAAAAGGTTGGATATATATCGTGTACTTGCCAGCCTGCATGCATTTTGTGTGTTGGAGGAAAAAAAAATGTTCTACTCAAATTCAAATTGAAATCCTCTAGTTTACATACGCATGCATGCATGGCTCATCTTGCTTCTATCCATATTCAATTAATTTGGACACATTGTAGATCTAACATGTGCAAAATTGTTGCAAGTTGTAAGAGGCAAAATAAATATATGCAGAATGGAAAAATTTCTGTGTTTACAAAAGTAAAGGGATATATCTATGTGGTCTCACTGGTTACTTTCATCTTGAATAGTTTGAAGGTGGAGGGCTAAGAGCTGGATGCCATGAGCCTCTCCACTTGCTAAAGTTAGCTAACACTGCTGTTTGCAAGTGAATGGCAGGAGTTATAAAAAGATGAGAAATTATTGTATTACTGCCACAAATTGCCCAACAAATTAATACATGATTAGACTGATGTTGTTAAAAAAAATTCTAGGGAATTACTAGTTATGAATACAATGAGAAAGAGGCAAGAGGAAGGGGGCATTATCTGTAATATCAAATCAGAAAAAATTAAAAATTAAAATTAAAACAATGTTTTTTGTAATACTAATTCCTTGAAGGAAAGTTGTGCTGGTCAATGTTCTTGAAAGCATTTCTGCCTACTCCAGCTTCTCCACTGAGAAAAACTCAAAGGGATCACGTGAAGCTTTTTAGCAAGTCACAATCTTGGCATTCAAATGCTTCATGTACTCCCCCTAGTGGAAAACAATTGGGTGGCAACCTTACCTTGCCTGAAGTATAATAGGAGCATCTTCATGGCTTCATCCCTCCAAGCCCTTTCTCACTTGCCCCCTATTCTCTTTTCTCCCTACTCTCAAGATAGAAATATTAAATACAATGATTTTGGATTTTCCTTCAAAGTTTAAAGAGCAAAGACAAAAAATATTAATGAGAGCTAAAGAAAAGAACAAAGACTATAGCTTAGGCAAGTCAAAACACATATTTCATCCGAGAGAATATTTTGTTGCTTGGGCTTAGAGTGCAAGCGGACCGCGACAAATGCCCAACCAATGTGGATTGTTGCAAAACAAGCAGGAAAATGACCAAGTTTAGCTTATACAGCTTAACACTTTCTTGTATAAGGTTATGAGTTTGAATCTTTCCATAATCGCATCCACGATAGATAAGAATGTTTTCAAAATAGAGACATACTATTGTAGATTTATTACTTAACAGCCCGAGTTAACAATACAAGGAGACTATTAGTAGTTTGTAAATATTGTAGTTATCTATGTGTAAGTCGAGAACCAACTAAAGGTATATGACAAATAATGCTTCCCTGAATTTTGGGGAGCCCTTTCTTCCCAAAGAATCCTCAACAGGACTCTTTTGCTCTAATATAAGACCTTTCTCTTGCTATAGGATCTTTTTCTCTCTAATGTAAACTTATAAGGTCTTCTCCCTCATGATGTAAAACAAATGCCATTTAGTTCAATAAATAATATTTTCTTGTTGTGCACAAATTTTGGCCTAGTTATTATTTACATTAAGAGTTAGATCTGTTGTGAGCCGAACAACAACCACGTAGTGGAAACCCTAAATCCCAGATGCAAAATAACGATACCACCAACATCAAATAACACCCAAGTAAAGAGAAGAACACAAAACCAGATTTAATGAGGTTCGGCCAATTTCGCCTACGTCCTCAGGGCAAGGGAGAGAGAGTTTCTATTGATTTTTGTGAATCAATACAATGTTTTTAGCATACACAATGAAGAGAGTTCTGCCTCTCTCATATACCCCAGAAAAAACCTTAGGAATCCGCTCACAACTTGAGCAGATTTTCAATTCAGCAACTTTCCCGAAACATCCCAACCCGACTGTCGGTCGACCGACCTAGGCACCGGTCGACCGTGCCGCACCGAGAGTTAGGCACCTTCAGTTGATCGACCGGGACGGTCGACTGCTACAACCTTGTGCACGTTGTGCACAATCGTTGACCGACCCGGTCGACCGTTCCACTGCTGCTGCTGCTGTTTCCTTGCTGCGGTCGACCGACCCGGTCGACCGTGCTGCTGCTGTTGCTGAATCTCTGGATCATCATCGACTTCCTCGACTTTCCTTCTCCTCTTCCTACAATTCTCCACCTCGGTGAAGATTTCTCAAATCTGAGCTAAAATGAAACATACGAACCATTGACTCAAAAGTGGCTGCACCAGTGTGGTTGCCTATGTACCCTGCCTAAGAGATCAAGCCATCCGTAGTTCATCCAAAGGAGCTTCAACAAGCTCATGCTACATGAAGGACGTGGAGCAAAACTTTACAATGTGCAAACTTGACTCCTGACACCACCTTGTTAAGCATGTCGGCGGGATTCTCCGATGTGTGAATCTTCAGTAGCTTAATATCACCATCATCAAGAATCTCCCGAACAAAATGGAACCTGACGTCGATGTGCTTCGTCCGTGCATGATATACCTGATTCTTGGCTAAATAAATAGCACTCATACTGTCACAGTTGATCTTCAGAAGATCCTGATCCACCCCCAAGTCATCAAGCAAGCCTTGAAGCCAATTGCCTCCTTCATAGCCTCCGTCATGGCCATATACTCGGCCTCTGTGGTAGACAATATGACGGTAGACTGTAGAATGGAGCGCCAACTCACCGGTGCTTGAGAAAATGTAAAGACATACCCCGTTGTAGACCGGCGCTTGTCAAGGTCACCAGCATAGTCGGAATCAACATATCCGATACAATTCTGCTTCCCTATGGAGTCCTTCTCAAATACCAGACCAACATCAATGGTACCTTTTATGTACCGCAGAATTCACTTCACTGCCTCCCAATGACCCTGTCCCGGATCATGCATATATCTACTGATCATAGAGACAGCTTGTGACAGATCTGGTCTCGTACACACCATAGCATACATAAGACTACCGACTGCGCTAGCAAATGGGACGTGAGTCATGTACTCACGTTCTTTAACGTTCTTTGGAGACATCATAGCAGATAACTTGAAATGAGGAGCCAGTGGTGTACTTACAGACTTCGCATCCTTACCGATGTTGAACTTCTGAAGTACCTTTTATAAATACCCTTCTGTGTCAAGCTCACCCTGCCAACCCTTCGGTCTCGTGTGATTTCCATGCCTAGCACCTTCCTTACTTCACCAAGATCCTTCATCTCAAACTCAGAAGATAGATCCCTCTTCAGTGCATCAATCGCAGATTTAGACCTTGAAGCAATAAGCATATCATCTACATACAGAAGTAAATAGATATACTCTCCTGTCGGTAGCTTGTTGTAGTACACACATGGGTCATAGTGGCTACGTGTGTACCTCTTTCCTCTGATGAAGCTGTCGAACCGCTTTTACCACTGTCTTGGAGACTGCTTTAGTCCATACAGCGACTTCTTCAGCTTATATACCATTTGTTCCTTCCCTGCAGTCTTGAACCCTGTTGGCTGAGACATGTAGATCTCTTCATCTAGATCGCCATGGAGAAAGGCGGTCTTTATATCGAGTTGATCAAGGTCCAACTCGTACTGTGCCACCAAAGCCAATAAGATACGAATTGACGAATGCTTTATAACAGGAGAAAATACCTCATTGTAGTCAATTTCTTCCCTTTGAGCATAGCCTTTTGCTACCAATCTGGCCTTGTATTGCACCGAATCTTCTTTGAGAGATCCCTACTTCTTTGCATATACCCACTTACAGCCTATCGCCTTCTTCCCTTTGGGCAACCTTGTGAGTTCTCAAGTGTCGTTCTTGTAAAGAAACTTCATCTCTTCTACAATGGCTTCTTTCCACATCTTCGACTCTGAACTGATTTCAGCTTCTTTGAAGGTGGACGGGATAGCCTCCTCAACGACAGGAAGTGTATACGCCACGACCATATCCGTAGTGAGCCAACATGGTCTCCTAGTGTTTCTCTTTGGTCTTCCAACTGCAGTAGAGTCAGGAACATTACCCATGACCTATTCTTGACCTTCTTCATCATCAGCATCTCCCTCATTTGCTTGATCATTACCCTGTGTCACCCTAGGTATGATCCTCACCGATACTGAACTCTCTAGAGATGGTGGATTTGCATCAATCTCTACCTGCTGCGATACATCTTTGGTCTTGCTAGTCTCTACCTACTGAGAGACCTTAGGCTTCAACATAGAAGCCTCATCAAAAGTGATATCCCTGCTGAGAAGAAACTTCCTGTCCGTTGGATCCCAAATCTTGAGCCCTTTGATTCCCTTCTTAAAACCGACGAACACACCCTTCTTTGCTCTTGGGTCTAACTTATCATCTTTGATATGATAATAGGCTGGACAACCAAACACCCTTAGCAAATCATAATCAGCAGCTGTTTTTTCTGACCAAACCTCGAGAGGAGTTTTCCCCCTATCGCAGACGAAGGCAACCTGTTCATAAGGTAGTATGCATATGCCAAAGCCTCAGATCAGAAGTTCTTCGATAAACCGACATTGGACAATATACAATGGACCTTCTCTAGTAAAGTCCTGTTCATCCTTTCTGCTACCCCATTCTGTTGCGGTGTCTCCCTCACTGTGAAGTGTCTCTCTATGCCCTCATCAAGACATAGTTGAAGGAAAGGATCAGACTTGTATTCTCCTCCATTATCTGAACGGAGGACCTTGATTTTTCTTCCCGTACTTCTCTCCAAGTTCTTCTTCCACTTCACAAACAATTCTAGGACTTTCCCTTTGTGTCTCATGGTATATACCCAACAACGCCTAGAATAATCATCAATAAATAACACAAAGTAATGGTTACCTCCAATTGATGCAGTCTTGATAGATCCCTAAACATCAGTGTGAATATAGTCCAGAATCCCCTTGGTGCAGTGTGTTGCTGTGCCGAACTTCACCTTAGTCTTCTTTCCGATGATACAGTATTCACAAAATTCCAACTTCCAGGTTCCAGCACCTTTCAGTACTCCTTGTCTTGTAAGAGTTTGCAAAGACTTTTCTCCTGCGTGTCCCAGTCTCATATGCCACAGCCTGGTTGAGTCTTCATCTGAACCGGTAGAAGCCGCCACTTGTTCTGTAACAGTACTACCATTCAAGTAGTAAAGATTGTTCCTGCGATCGGCCTTCAATACCACCATCGAGCCTTTGGTCATCTTAAGGACTCCTTCCTTATTGACACCACAAGGCCCAATGCCTCCAAAGCTCCAACAGAGATTAGGTTTCTCTTCAGTTGAGGTACATACCTCATTTCCTTCAGTTCCCTTACCATCCCATCAAACATCTTTATTTGGATTGTTCCTACACCTTCCATGATACATGGATGATCATCGCCCATAACGACTGAACATCCCTCCAGCTTCTCAAAGTTAGAAAATCAATCCCGATTAGGGCACACATGGTATGTAGCACCTGTATCCAAATTTCACTCATTTTCTCTTGAGTAGCCAACGATGAGAGTAGTGACTGAGAATGAGAAAACCGACGAGTCTGAGTCTGATCCACCTACCTGTGAGTTACTGCTCTGAGTACTAACCACCTTTGTAAGATTTGCCTCAGTCTTCGACTCCTTCTTCTTCCCTTTAGCCTTTGGACAATCAACCTTTCAGTGCCCTAATTCTCTACAGAAGGCACACTGGTTCTTCTTCAGATCTCGATAACCTGGCCTGCACTTCGATCTCCCTCTATCATCTTTGCCCTTCCTATATGAACCCCTGTCTCTTACTGCTAGCTCCTCTGCTGATGAGCTTGACTGAGAAGGCCGTCTCTCCTTTCTCCTCGTATCATAATTTGCCAAAGCAGACGATACTTCATGATAGTCAAGAGTCTGTCTCCCATTTATGAAGGTTAAGGTAAATGTCTCATACTCTTCCGTAGGGAGAGAGTTCAAGAGGATTACTGTCTTATCTTCTTCATCTATCTTGACATCCACATTGACCAAATCCGTAAGAAGTTTCGTGTAGCGATTTAGATGTTCATTCACGGAGCATCCCTTCTTCATCTGAAACCCGTACAGCTTGCTTTTCAGTTGTAATCTCGATTCAATATTCTTGGTCAGATATTTTCTTTCAAGGATCTCCCACAAGTGCCTCGCAGATGTCTCGTGTAACACAAGATATTTGATGTCTTGTGTTAGACACGATCTAATCAAATCACACGCAGACCGGTTCATCCTCTCCCACTCTTCTTTAATGGTTATGTTTCGCTTCTTCTCCAGAAGTAAAGTATCCTCGAGGTTAGATGCATTCAGGGCATCCATCACCTCGCACCTCCACTGCCAAAATTGTTAGTGCCGTTAAACTTCACCACGTCAATCCTCAGATGAGGATTCATGGTCCTAACTGATGTACTTTCTTCTGCCATCTCTCTAACTGAATCCTCTATGTAATGCGGAAATACCAAACGGAGATAGATAAACAACTTTGATAAAGATCAGATCTTTACCTTCTCGCGAAACCCTAGATGAGTTTCTGACCAAATCTACTCCTCCAATGATTTCTTGAGCACTTCACGTACTATTCTGAGATCGACACACAATCCCACGAACAAACCCAACACTGATCTGAGATCGACACACGATCTCCACCAAATCAGCAACCGATGCCCTAGATCTCCAGATAATCCCACGACGAACTTGGGAGGCTCTGATACCACTTGTTGTGCGCCGAACAATAATCACGTAGAGGAAACCCTAGATCCCAGATGCAAAATAACAATACCACCAACAACAAATAACACACTAGTAAAGAGAAGAACACAAAATCAGATTTAACGAGGTTCGGCCAATTTCGCCTACGTCCTCGGGGTAAGGAAGAGAGAGTTTCTATTGATTTTTGTGAATCAATACAATGTTTTCAGCATACACAATGAAGAGAGCTCTGCCTCTCTCATATACCCCAAAAAAAACCCTAGGAATCCGCTAACAACTTGAGCAGATTTTCAATTCAGCAACTTTCCCAAAACAGCCCGACCCGACAGTCGGTCGACCGGTCGGTCGATCGACCTAAGCACCGGTCGACCGTGCCTAACGAGAGTTAGGCACCTTCAGTCGGTCGACCGGACGGTCGACCGCTACAACCTTGTGCACGTTGTGCACAATCGGTCGACCGACCCGGTCGACCGTTCCACTGCTGCTGCTGCTGTTTCCTTGCTGCGGTCGACCGACCCGGTCGACCGTGCTGTTGCTGTTGCTGTTGCTGAATCTCTAGATCATCGTTGACTTCCTCGACTTTCCTTCTCCTCTTCCTACAAGATCAATAAACATAAGAACACCTTATTACAGGCTCATCACGTACTAGTGAACATTCATGACTCATGAAGATGTATTGTGATTTGTGAAAACCAACTGTGACCTATGTGTATGTGATCAAGGACTCTAGTTATATGTTCCTAATAAGTCATTCAAATTTGTTCTCTCACTACTTGGTGAGTTATTTCCTCGAAGTACATTCTTATTCTATGGAAATGTTGCTTTCCTGACTCAGTGTTAGCTTATTGCCTTATCAAGATCATTTCTATACAGTAAGGTCTTCAATAATAATAATAATAATATGGAAATAGTGAGACCATTTCTATCAGGATAGTGAGACCTTGCTTTCCCAACCAACAATAATAATAATAATAATAATTATTATTATTATTAAAAATAAGAAAATAAACAATTTTTTTACTGCATATAAAAACTTGGAATTTCAACCTCACTGTTTACTAGAAAACACCTTCATCCACTTTGTTGTCAGTTCCTCATCAATTATTACTCAGTGGTTTCGACTGTCATGGCCTAAGATTATTGAAAAACTTAGTTCAAGGTCCTTTGAAATTGTAAAAGATGATTCTAAAGGAAAGGTGATGAAATGGTTTAAAAAAAAATACATTCTATCTTCACATTTCATTGATACACGCCTGCAGAGTTCCAACAAGATTAAGGGAGGACAAGAATTTCGTAGTCCACGACTCAAAAGAAACAGGGGGTAGATGTAAAATGACCCAGAACTAAATTTACGACATTGCATTTCCATTTACAATGATGCTTTCCACAAAGAGTTGTACATTGGGGAACCAGAGATCAAGTGTATGTTGCCAAAACAACAGATTGCGGACGAGATTCTGTAGAATTTTACGTCGCCTAATTTTGGAGGTTTTGCTCTCAACTTGCGTAACATCGGCATCAGATCAAGTACCAACTACGACAGGTTTAGCTACGTCACGATCTAATTCTCCTTCGTTCTGCAGCCAGTCTCTCTCATGTTAACAGCCAATTGTAAAGATTTGGTCAATCTCTCAGCCTGAAATTGTTACTATTTTAGTTTGACAAAAAGGCTTTAATTAGAATAAGAACAACAACAGGAACACATGACATCGTTATTGAAACACTTCAGAAAATGACATCAGGCTTCATGCATGTTCTGAATAAACAAGCGGCAAAATGCGGCCCGGACACAGTCCACCTCAAGGCATAGGCTGCTGTCCGCATGCCCATAGCCCTGCTTGGCTCCTTGAGAGCTAGCTTTACCAGTGTCTTTACTTGAATTTCTGCTTCGCCATTCTGTAGCGTGATGGTCACTGCTTTGTATCCTTCCCATCGATAAATCTTGCCACAGGAAGAGAAGAAATGGGCATAATGCTATTGACACTGATACTTGATAGCAACAACTCGATTCTTTTGGTACGGGTAGTGATACTCAGATCAATAGTCATCAATAGTCCGCATATTAAGCCACTTGTGCCTTTCTGATGGTAGAAAATAGAGAAACTGCTCAATATGTCCACTTAAAACTTTTTTTCTATGAAAACATTTTTTTTTCTTACCCAGCTTTGTCTTTAGGCAACTATATATCCAACTCACAAGAAGATAACGAGGTGAGAAATGAGACTCACTTGTTCCTCTCTTGGACGTTCTAACAAGCTGTATGATGATAGGGGTGAGCAAGAAAAGTAAATAAACTTTTCACAAAGTCTGTGATGCCATTTGAGACCATATTATCGACGTACGATCGAGATGATACTAATATTACTGACGTGCCAACACAAAATAGTTGATATTGTCGATTCTGACATAAAAACCTATTGATACCGATATTTCAAACCTTGCTTTCTCGATTCCCTTTTCACCAGCCAGACCCCAGTTGTCCACAAACCGGTTTGATTAGCGTTGCTCTTAGTGGAGCCATGCCACAGCCAAGCAAGCAACCAAATATTTGATGGGTTGATTGGACAAAGAGAGAACTAGACAGGCAAGGGCTTGAGGTTTTAGTTGGCTATCATTGCAAAGAGAATAATAGAGTTTGTTTTTTCTCATGATGCTCTCTCCCCCGCTCTCTGCGTGAGCTGTGAAAGAGACTGGCGCATCATTAAGAAGGAATAGGCAGGTATCTGGGCTTTGGCTGTAGGACATGTGATCAAACACTGCAGTACAGACTCTGAATTTTACAGCAGAGGGCTCCATCACTGCTTAATACCAACTCTCACCGGCCTCTCGCGCTACTACAGATGGGAGAGATTTGAACTCACAACCTTTCACAAGGGAAGTATAAGTACAGTCAAAGTTACTCGGCTCTCGGATAATCAGTATAAATATAGCTCCTAATGCTAGCTTAATGCAGGCCGGTCCATGCAAAATTATGGTGGTTGTAGGTTTTAAGAGTGTTGATTTGTGAGAAGATGACCATTATCCGGTACTCTTATCTTTCCTTCTTAACAGGTTTCTACTTTTGTTTCTCTAATGAAAATGAAAGTTTTTCTTCTATTCCTCCCCCCCCCCCCCCCCACCCCAAAAAAAAAAAAAAAAAAAAAAAAAACATAAGTTTTGGCCCTTTCCCTAATAAAGATTTACTTGAGAATTTAGCAAACTTATATATTATCGTTGAATCCGTCAAGCAACGTTCTAAAAAGTGGTTTCAGTGCGCGCGCGGTCCGGGAGCGCATAATGCTTAAACGGTTTTAAACGGTGATTAAACGGTTTACACATTTTATTATTATTTTAATATATAATAATATGATAATACTTAAAACATGAAAATATGAGTTCTGTAAACTCTAAAAAAAGCATAAAAGATATTGTAAACATTACTTGAAAAATTAAATTGGTAGAACAAAGAAGAATTTAAAAGTAACAATGACAATCAGTTTGAAGTACATCAATGTACCTCCTCCTCCAACAACTATACTTTAAAAATGCTTTTTAAATGAACAAATATATGTATTTCTTTCAAAAAGCAACATACTTCCAACAACTTTGGTTTACTGCTATATGCAACTCTATTATGCCCATGCTTGAGGCACTCATCAGCCTATTAAAAGAAACAAAGACCATTGGTAAGAACTTAAGCAAAATACGTGCACGCGAGGGGGGAGAGAGAGCTAATCAAGGGAAGGTCGTCGTTGATGCATGAGAAGGTCATCGTTGACGCTTTGTTGCTGACCAGAGAGCTAATCACAAGGGGAGATCTTTGTCGACAAAGAGGGAGGTCGCAGTGGGAGGATCAACCATAAGGGGAGGTCGTCGTCGAAAGGAGAGTTTGCCATAGGAGGATTAACGCTTTGTGAACTTCTTCGTCATCGAGCTTCAAGAGCTCTAATTTCCCAGGAGGATCGTCGCCCCCGTGAGCTTCGAGAGCTTCAGATAAAAATAGGACTTCGGGACCTTTGTCCTCTCGTCGCAGTGAGCATCGAGAGCTTCTTTGTGAGATTCGGGAGCTTCGTCGTCGCCGCAGGAGGATCGAGGATGCGGATATTAGGGCTCGCGAGCCCTAATTCTCCAACACATGACCATTTATATCCTCAATTATTGGATCGGGTTTGAGTTCAATTAGCTTAATGGATTCGAAATTCGAATCCATTTAGAAAATGATTGAATAACGTTTAAACGGACGCTAATAAATCACCGATTAGACGCTTAATCATCGCTTAAGCGAATTAATCACCTGACTGAGTAATCGGACCGCTTTCTTCAAGTTCTGCTCGGTTTCAGGCCGAAAACATTTAAGCGGACGATTAATCGACCGCTTAAACCTTTTTTTAGAACACTGCCGTCAAGATTCAAATCACGATGTCACTGGGAAAAATCTAGCCGACTTCTGTTTACACATACAGGACAACTGATCGTACCATTTCTTTTTGCTACCACTTTTTTCACCCCATGCAAGAATAACATGCAAAAATCGAGAAAGGGAAGAAAGTTGAATATTGATGCTCAAACCTAGAGTCAGAGTCTACAGATCTGAGGGACGTGTGGCCCAGCCACAAAATAGAAATCGATTCCGAAAGCGTGAGACACAGGCTCAGGGAAGACAGCGACAACAGAAACACAGTTCTGAATTTTGGATCAAATTGTTCACGTTTGTATAGTTATCGCAGTACGAACTCTAGCGCAATGAACCTATCAGATAACCACAAGCACTGCTGAAAGGATGAATACAAACAGCACAACACAACTTCTCATATTCTGTGTTCAATTACCTCTAGTAAAACTAAGCTCTCAAACAGAAGTCATTATTGAAAATTCGAAACTCGAAACAACCTATTTAGACTCAAAGCTAGGCCCTTTAGTGCCACACAATGTAGAAAAGATTTAAGGTCCAAGCCACTGAAAAATGGACAAATATCACAACATATGGATCCATTTCCTTCTCCTGTTTTTCTTCCTCTACTGCATGATGCTTGCTTGTAGAACCTGATGTCAGCTCACTCACAACACAAGTTCCTTTCTCTACTCCTCTCTTTACAGTTGCAACATCACATGCATTTGATTGATAGATTCCTCCACCAAACAAGAAGCAGGTGCAAAGTGTTTGGTAGCATTAAGGCAGGGAAATGGGATCCCTGTGGGAAGAAAATGAATGAGTGAATGAATAATGAATAACATAACGACCATCACATCAGCAAGTTGGATTGCTGGGATTATCTCTTGCAGGTTGTCAGGAGAGGTGTGGAAATTATGCAGTCCCAAAAGGATGATGGAATCTCAGGACTTACTAGTGATGGCTCCCCAATTATTGGCTGCTGGTTGCAGCTTTAAAGAGCTTTCCACATCCAAGTTGGGGCCAAAGGCCAAGAGATGAGATCACATTTGGGCTTAATTTCCATACAAAGCATCATGTTTACTGACAAAAGAGAATCAGCAACCCACTAGCATCTTCCTCTAGCTGTCTCAAGGTGGACAATGGAGACTTGCCACATCTGGACCTATCAAATTCTGCTTGCAAGTGATTGATGAAAATCAGTGACTATGAAATCAAGCGTGTCTCTGAAGTTTGATACAATTATGGTAGTGTGCTAAATGAAGTCAAATTGACAATCTTAACTAAATAATACCTTAAAACGAGGGTATTATTTATCGTCAACATACAATCATTTCTTTTTGTTCATGTAATATTGTTAGCGTACATATATTTGGTTTTGCTCATACTACACTATTACCATGGTATATGAGACATTGAAATGTTCTTTACTGTTATAATTGTGTCACGAGCATCAGCATACTGGTTACTTAAGTGAGCATCTCAGCTCATCGTAATTTGAAGCCAAACATTATAAGATCCCCAATGCATCCAACAGACCTAAAATATGCAAATCATTTTTGCCCATACTTAAAACTTGGCAAGATGTTGCACTGGTGCTACAGACAAGCTAAAGCATCAACTAGGTTAGAATACTCAACTCACATCCAATTAAAATAAATCAGAATTTCATCAAAAAACATTAACCAGATGCATCTTCCAAAAGAATTCTAATCACTGACTAGTAAAGAATATCTCTCTGAGGAATTGCTGGCACACCCTGATGAGATATAGTCTTTGTTGCATGTGCATAATTACATGTGAGCTGAAAACAGTAAGGAAACATTGGTTTTAGGTGAAGTCTATCCAAGTCTGATATGATATTGGTTGGATGATTTTTTAAGTAATCTCCAAAACCATGCAGCCTATCCAAGTCTTTTCCCATCAACATAAGATCGGTACTGCAGCATATGTTTAAGCTAAGAAGCCTTCACAACGGTTTACATCATAATTTTACAGGCAAATAGCATCCTTACATATAATAGCTTCAGTTTCACTCTCTCTGAAAAATAACAAAACACATAAGTAGATCTAAATTTGATTATTGATATCTCAACCCTTTGATCACTAACGAAAATGATTCGTAATATCAGGCCATTTATCAGTAGTCAGTCAGAGAGTCCAAGAATTAATTATGAATTGAAACAAATCTTAATAAAAAGTACTCTGAACGAAACAAATCTTAATCAAAAGTATTCTGACTCGACCTCCACCACTAATCGCATAAACTTCTGCACATAATTATCTCATCTTAAACAAATGGACAGTTGAATTCTATGATCATGAAAATATTGTCTAGACTATCACTTTCTCCACCACTAACCTCATGATAAACATGAAAATGAGTGAATATACACATTGGTGAATTAAGTCAAGCCTCTTGAATCATCCAAATTAATAGCCATGTGCAGTTTAGAGAAATCAGCTAAAATGTCTGTTTGAATTTGCATATTGACTGTCCCTGCTCTACTATTAAATTTAGTAGTACCTCCAACTCAGTAGATAACGATATAACGTTCAAGAGATCAAGTCTAGCTGACCAATCCTAAGAAACATCAGGCATCATGCTTCTTTCTATCAATTTTTTTTAACTTTAGGAGAAGAATGTGTGGCCACAATCATAACTTAGATACTCAAGAAATAGTATGGTCAGAACAGCATTTGGAGTTCAAACTAGCAGCATGATGAAGTGCTACAGGCAAGGCCAACCTCAAGACCAGTGCTAGTATTAACACCTCTTGCTGCAGCCTGGCCATCTCCTTGTTAACTCTTCAGGCCAGCACATGCAGAAGGGACAGTCTCTTCACCAGACATGTGAAAAAGTTTCTTCAAACTGGCACAAGAATTAGAGGGCGACAACTAAGAAAGGACCTCCATGAGAACAATGTGGGCATTCCCACAGGTGGATAGCATGCTTCCAATGTGTAAGTTCAAAGAAGTATTAACTATTAAGGTGACCATTAGGAAAATAATGCATCTAACATTCTCCCACGAGAAAACAATGGTTGATACAGAAATTTCCAGCTATAACTCAGTTTCTTTTTATTTTTATTTTGACTTGTGGAACTCAGCTATGGTGCTAATAGTACCATTGAACTGGTAGAAATGAAGCAAGTGGCCACCAGTAACCAGTTTAACTTGGGGGGGAAAAACCATTCTTGTGTCTTAGTAGTCCTCCTCCAATATTCTCATGTTCCAGTCCAACTTGGCTGGTACAAACAAGGACGTGAGGGAGAAAACAAAATGTTGGATGCCAAAACTGAAGAAGTCTCTTAGTTTATGTTTAGCTCATTGTGTGATAAACTGAAACACAATGCTTCCAAGAAGCAAATGCCAATCACATGGGTGGGAGGGGATGGGAATGGATCCATGATTAAGAACAGTTCTGCAGAAGACAACACCAAGTAGGGATTCGGGCACACAACCTAGAACAGCAGAGGATAAGGGATGGACGAAGAAGCCAGTGAACAGTTGACAGTAGATAAGGTATGGAGAAAGTAAAGCAGGGTTAGCCATTGGAAGATCATTAGTAGGCATAACAACTTGCATAAAATAAAGGAAGCGGTCTTATAGTGAAGCTAAAGATAATTCATGTCATTTATGAAAACAATTCTTGCAGCAGAATTAGTCTACTGTCATTTTCTTCAGAAATGAAATGCTTTGACAAAAAAAAGTATGGTTTGCCTTGGAGTGTTGTTAAATTGAGATTTCACCATCAAAGAACAAGTAAGGCATAGTGTATACCATATTAACCCATATGGCTTTCACTTTTTTGAACCCCTAAATTGTTCTCCATAGTAGTAAGCACTTCCAACCATCAAGGCAACTGTCGCGCCCTGAACTACGACACGAGCCCTCATTAACTTCTGACCCAATTGAGAGTTCCCCTGTCTGAAGCTAATCAGACCAGCCGTGAGAACACCAGCTGTCATAAGTGCACCTGAGATAAATAACTATAGATCAGAATGTTAATAGTTAATGTCCAGCAGCACATAATTGCTGTACATTTGATCTAGCTTCAGTTCACCAACATAAAGAACTTCAGGCATATATGGTGAAAGAAAAAAACTTCACTATGTAACAAAATTTTGGTGTAGATTCAATTCACCAAGATAAAGAATGCCAGGCATCTGTGGTAAACGGGGGGAAAAAAAAACTTGTGTGTGAAACAATGGAAAGTACAAACTTAACAATTAGATGGGAACTTTGGTGGCATTTATCTGCACAAGAGCCCAGTTTACTTGTAAAGTTGGGTCCAATAACTCTAAAAAGGATTTATGATATATGAACTGGATTTGTCGTGTGGTACGACAAAGAACAATGAAACTACATTATCTATATTAATTGAAGCCGGACACTCCTAAAGATATAACACTAAGAAATAATGAATATGTATTATCTGGAACACTGGAAACCATATTACACACCATGGGACATTAAATTTTAACCTGATTAACACCGTCTAGGCCCATGCTCCAGAAACCTTTATGTCTATAGCTGGAATTTATTGACAGAGTACATTATGTTATGATATAATTCACATTATTATGCTCTATGACGGGAAATTATTTTGAAAAGGAACATTAATTTATGATGCAATTCACATCATTTATATCAGTTTAGCCCAAAAAAACTTTGACACGGTACATGAAGTTATGACATAATGCACATCACATGTTGAACTCTTTCACATAGATCAACGTGGAACTAGTTGTATTTAACTATTTGAGAAGTCTCTAACAACTTATAGATGATATGATACTTTCAAATCTGCCTAATTTTTGTTAAATTAAGTGGACAAAAATCAACACCTGTATAAACATATAAATCAGTAGTAATTTAAACTCCGTAAACTCACTTAAAATTTGTCCTATCAAAACAATTATGTGACAAATAATTTTTACAAAATTAAGAAATGCAATTCATCACCTCTTTCTGTCAGATTACAAAATTTTTAGCTTATTTAAATTTTAATGAAGTATACTTCAGTCATTTCTAGTCCAATGTACTGGTATAAAGTGTAGTTAATACGACATTTTCTAGAGCAAGGTCATTCAAAAAGACCTTTGGATTGTGTTGTATCTTATCATGATCAATTATTGCAGACACTATTATATACCATTTCACCAACAAAACATACAAAACATTTTCCCTACATTGTCAAAAAATTCTCAAACATATTGGTTCGGCCACTGAAAAAGATTCCTTGACTAGCATCATCATCATCATCCTACTTTTCCCATCAATTGGGTCAGACATGGAGAAGGCTCCTTGAGATATTTGACAAAATTTTGCAACCAGCTGTCAAACTTAAGTCGACCCTCTCTTAATTAGTTCCAAATTTCCTGGCCAAGAAAACTATAGACGAAAGATGTTGACGTCCTCTAAATTCTCCTACAAAATAATAATAATATAGAAGAAGGTAACAGGTGATAGATTTCTGTAGGGAATTACATTTAACTGTGAGACACAAATAAAAGCCAAAAGCCAAACAGAACGAATCCAAACATATACCTTGAGTAGCATGGAATGATCAATTATTTCTTGGACCAAAAAGTGAATCATGAAATTCATAAACCACTTAACTCCTTGCAATTAAATAATTTAAATTATTCAGAACTATTTCAAATCACCACTGTAGCCGAAAGGCCTGTTCGGCGGGTTGTGGGCAAAACAATGCATATCCACTATCCAGTAACCTTAACACTCGACTCACACGGGTGCTTAAGCAACAGGAAGATTTCCAACAGAAAGATGAGTATATCTGAAAAGGCAGAATGGACAGTAGTATAAATATATTGTTTTGAAGAAATGTATAAAGATACTTAAATTGGAAATAATGTGGTTTAGTCCCGGCCTTCAAACTGGTTCTCTAATTCCGTGTTAGGCAAACAAAACACCTAAAAACTTAAAGTGGGTTGTGGGCAGAAAATTGTTGCATAACACGATCTCAATACTCCCCCTTGTAAGGATTTGTACCATTGGAAACCCTCGTGGAAGGATGACCAACTTTGAAAGGCAGAATAATGGAATGGTATGGATATATATAATTAGTCAGTTAGTTGCTCAGTTTCAGCGGAATTCTTCTTGAGAATGGTGCTCTAGGCCTCGGGTGAAGTTTTTTAGAACTACGGAGATCAGCGACAATCAAGGTTCTAAATATCGGGTATCAGGATCGTATCGGATAGGGGTTTTTCATATCGGATATCGGGGGAGATATCGGGGATACGCGCGCATATCAGGCGTTCATATTAGACACTATATATAATAAAATATTAATAACTAAAAGTTGGTTTAGTGTCATAGATATAATCTACCTAATAAAAATGATGTAATATGCATGTAAAGACAGAAAAAAAATAATGTATATTTGCACGCAGTCGTGTAATAAATAAGCTATTCTATGTCGGACGATATATCGGGCGATTTATCGGCTGATATTTGGTGACTTATCGGCCGATATTTCAAATATCGGTCATTTTTTTGCTGCAAACGATATGGCGAACGATTTTCTCATATCGTATCGGTAGCAGGCCAAAAAAGGAGATATCGGACGATATCTCAGCCGACTCGGTAGATATTTAAAACAGGGGCGACAATTGACTGATGAAATCTCGTATACACTAAACTTTCATGGTTCTAATAAGAATGATGGAGTAGGAAAACAACACTAACAAGTATTTGACAGCATTGAATGTGGAGGGTGCTGCTCGATAATGTGATAGAAAGAAGGGAGGGAAGTAATGCAAAAGCTGACTCAATTGTAGCTTTAGAAAGATAAATTAAGTGTAGCCCAATCAAGTAAAGGACAATGAACTAGCAAGAAACTACAGAAGAATTGGGAAGTTTTGAGTAGGTAAAGGCTGTTGAATCCGCAGCAGGCGAACCTAATTACAACAGAGGAAGCAAGAGAGAGAGAAAAAAAGGAGAAAGATAGAGAACAGAAAGAGATCACAAGGTAAGATCACCAGAAAGCTCAACTTTTATTCAGTTTGCCACCAAAGATCAACTTTGTTGAGGCCTCCCACAGGCTGTACAGGCAAAATATGACTTCCGTAAATAAACATAAATTCAGAACTAATTGATAAAAAATCAAATAACTCAAGTGAATGTCAACTACTGCTCTTAACCTCTACTCAGAGATCTCAACTTATCTAGATACCTAATGTAACACCGCAAACCCGAAATACGTACCCAGATATGTGTCCCGATTTTTTGCTCGTAGTATTCTATTTTCCGTATTTATTTTTATTATTCAGCATCCGATCCGTATTCTGTGGACCTCGTGCTCAGCCCGAGCCCAGAGTCCGGCCCGATATTTCCCCCTCCTTTTTCTTATCTTTTTCTTTTTCCTCCTTTTTCTTTTCCTTTTCCTTTTCTTTCTTTTTTTCTTTCTTTTTCTTTTCTTTTCCCTTTTCTTTTTCTTTCTTTTTCCACTCTTCTTCACTCTTCTCCATTCTTCTCCTTTCTTCTCTTTTCTTTCTCTTCTTTCTACTCTCTCCCTCTCTTTCTCCTCTCTCTCCATCCACACCCGACCCGCTCTCTCATCTACCCTCCCCCCTCCCTACACACTCTCTCTTTATTCCTCCCTCTCCCCCCTAAACCACCACCGGCCACCACCCTCCCCTCGTCGGCCACTCCCCCTATCCCTCTCCTCCTCCGCCCGGCCCCCAGCCATCGGCCACTTTCCGCCAACACCACCACCATCTCCATCACCCCTTCCCTCTCCTCCACGGCCACCCATCATCACCACCACCATCTACACCATCACCTCCTCCTCCCATCACCACCATCTCCACCACCCCATCACCACCACCATCCTCTCCCCACCTCCTCCGCCTCCTCCTTTGGCCGCGCCCATCTTCGGCCACCCCAGGCTGCTGCCAGCCGCCTGCGCCACCCCCCGGCCAACCCCCTCATTCCCTCTTTCTCGCTCACCCTCTCTTTCTTCTCTCTCTCTCACATGTTCTCCTCTCTCACTCTCTTCTAATCTTCTCTCTCTGGTTCTCGTTCCCTCTCTCTCTTTTCGCTCTTTTCTCTCTATGTTTTTCTCTCTCACTCTCTCTGGTCTTCTCTCTCTTTCTCTTTCACTTTTCTCTGTCTCTCATTCTCTCCTTCTTTCTTCTCTCTCTCGGTCTTCTTTCTCTTTTTGTCTTACACTCTCTCTTACACACACACACTCTCTCTCTTTCATTCTCTGTCATTCTCACTCTCCAATTCTCATTCACTCTCTCTGTTTCTCTCTCCTCATGTGTTACGTGCTAACTCCATTTGAGTTCCTTCAGATTTCAACATCTTGCCTCTGGGTAACCCTAGGCAAGTACTTGTTATGTGTATATGAGAGTACTTTTACATGTTTCATGCGAGTGCTCATTATGTGTTGATGTGTGTGCATGTTATTGGTTTATTGAATGCTTGTATATATGTGGGCGAATGCTTGTAATTGTGTAGGCGATTGCTTATATTTGTATGGGCAAGTGCTTGTTATTTGTGTATGTGAGTACTGCATTTGAACATTGGATTACTATTTGATTGATCGACCCTAGTGGTCTTAGCCTCCGGGCTTTTTACTAGCCTGCGGGCTTTCTCCAGCCTTCAAGCTATACATCAGCCTTCGAGCTTAACCTTTTAGTTTTACTAGCTCCGTCTGATAGGCGAACTTAGCACTCAGTGCTTTACCGCTAGACTCGCCCGACTGTAGCTACGTAGTGTGCGTTAGCAAAGCATTCATACGCTTTCTTCGCCACGTGCGTCTACCTCCGTCGTGAGCGTGGCTTCGTCATGTGCGTAAGCCAAGCGTTTATACGCTAGCTTCGTCGCGAGTGTTAGCCTTGCCGAGCGCGTTAGCGTTTATTGCTTCCCGCTAGTTTCGCTCCAGCTTGCTTAGCTCCGCCTTGCTATTTATTTAATAGCTAAATTATTATTGTTATGATGGTTGTGAAGAATTTAAAATATTTAATTATATTGTCTTCTTATATCATTTTGCATGACCTGTTAATTTATCTAACACATAATGTTGTGATCCTGTAATTTAATTGTACTATATACTCACCCGATATTATGACACCTAACCGGTTAATCACCTGACACATGGTTATCACATTTACGGGGACTTAACACCTGCTATCATGTTATACACTCAGAAATTTTGTACTCTTGTATCTAGCATGTTTCTCCTATTATTATATTCATGTTAATCCCCGTAAACCGATCATCATGGATATAACTTGTAATAATTGGATAACTTATACTGCAATGGAGGAAATTGATGGAATCGATATGGATACATGTTTATAATCGTCAAATGTTACGCAACTGAAGCTTTGATTCTACCTGAGGGCCACCAGGTTTCCGGTGGGGTTTACTGGCACCACTGCTTCAAATTTCATTCCTTCTAGGGCATACAAATTAGACCCTTACCGCTTAGCGACAGGTTCCGGCTCAGTACCAGATACTCCTGAGGTCATTGTCTCGGATATGCACATGACCCACTATAAATATGATTTGTTAACCCCTCATCAGTTTCTAATAATCAATCTCATCTTACTCATAAGTGGATGTATGTATGTTGGGACGCTGAGACACATACCAAAACATATGAGTCGAACGAGTAATAATAATATTAGTATTAATATTAATAATATAATGATCTGATTTCATGTTATGTTGCTTGATTGTGATTAGTTTATAATTGCATTACTTGTGTACATATCACCTGATCTATTACTTGTATGATTCCTATATCGCATCACATGACACTCATGTACCTAGACACAGAGGAACGGTGTGTGAAGCTAAGTGCCACACAGAGTAAAGTGTCACGTCACACACGTGGGGGCTACCTTGTGGGTCCATGGGGGCCACCTTTATAGTCCCACATCGCGTCCTCAATGCACCTGTTATATAACCCCCCGATTCTAGATGTACGCATAATGGTATCAGTACTCGATACAGCATATAAAGTTGATTCGACTTTTCTGTTAGTCAGATTAAGCCGGTTTATTTAATGTCATGATTATTGTTAAATCACTATAAATATTATTTAATAAATTGTAATTATTGATAAATCATGAAAATGAACATATGCATGATTGTTCTTCAAAGATAGTTACTAAAATAATACTTCATTTCATTCAGGGGTGGCCAACGGGACGAATCGGGTTGATTCGTCCCGTCTGGCCAACGAATCCATGACGAGACGGGTTGGACCCGTCTCGTCACGGGTTATACGGGACGGGTTGAAAACCCGGGTAACGAATCGGGTCTCCTGACCCGATTCGTTACCGGATTCGCTGAGACGGGTTGGACCCATCTCGGCAATTTTAATTTTTTTTAATTCGATAATTCTTAAATTTTAAAATTTAAAGTTATAAAGAAATTAGGAAAAAATAGGAAAAAAGAGGAAAAATTTTAAAATTTTTCTAAAATTATAAAAAATATAATTGATATTCACTAATTACAAGTTTTTTTGTAAGGCAAATTATTTTATTAATATGAAAAAATCATACACCAATCTGCTCATCACATATATAATGTACATAAAACTCATCTCGTATAACATACATAACAAAACTCTAGTGCTCATCTCATACAATGTACATAAAAACTCTGGTGGTTCTCTACTCGTCATCATCGTCTTGTTCAAATTCTTCATCTAGAATGGCTTTTCCTTGCGTGCGTCTTTCTACATCGAACCAGTCCTTTAAGCAAACAGCCATCTCCAAGTGTTTCGGCGTCAGCCTGCTCCTCCAGGGTGTCAAAACTCTACCACCTGCAGAAAATGCGCTCTCGGACGCTACTGTAGAGGCCGGAGGTGTCATATATCTCGGGCCATGGTAGAAAGAACAGGAAATTGTTTTCTCTGTTCTTTCCACCATGACAAAACATCAAATGTTTCCCATGGTTCATCATCATTTTCATTTATTTCAGCAGGCATTGAGTTCAAATATAAATTAAGTCATCAAATGAACCTGCTCCTGAAGAGTGTTTCTTTCTAGTATTAGAGGAAAGTATACTTTTAAAATTAGATAATTTTTTACCTAGACTACTAGAAGAAGTTTGTGATGGTGTAGGTGCCCTAAATTCAGAAGAAGAAGGAGGAAATAACTCATCTCTGTACAATGAGTACATTTCTTCTAAAAGAGATCTAATTTCTAAAAGTAATTTATCTATATCTTGTTCATAATTTAAACATAAAACAAAATTGGATAATAAAAGTTTTAAATTATCTATTTTAATTCTAGGATTCATAATTGCAGCTAAGTAAAATAAAAAGACATATTTTCAAAATATTTTCGAAAATTTTCTTCCATATCATGTATAGCCTCTTCAAGACTGTCATCATCTCTATATGCAGCAGCAATACTTGAGCAATTTCATTAAGATTATAAAAACTAAGTTACATGTGGGATAATACGTACCAGAAAGTGCTTTTGTGGCAGTGTCAAATTTTTCTAGAAAAGTACAAAAATTTTCATATAATTTCCACTCTTCATCGCTAATATAAAGAGATGAACATTCATTTATTGTAAAAAATTGAATTGCTTGTTTAAAAGGAAGGCAATCTTTAATCATATAGTAGCTTGAATTCCAACGAGTTTTCACATCTGCTTGGAGTAGTTTTTCCTTTAGTCCACATTGTCGGCAATAACTTTTAAAAGATTGTCTCCTAGGTCCACTGTGTTTATATATAAATAATTTCTTTAACTTTATAAATATATTTGTTTAAGATTTTTAGACCATCTTGTACACATAAATTTAATATATGGCAAACACATCTAACATGAAAAAGTTTACCGTTTAAAATCGGATCTAATACCGTTTTCAATTATCTTATTGAAGCAGTATTTTCACTTGCATTATCAAAAGAAATAGAAAATATTTTATTTTCTATACCATAATTTCTACAAATAAGAAAATTTGAATTTGCTACATTTGTAGCAGAATGTTTCTCAGAAAATTTAGAAAATGATAAAATACGTTTTTGTAAAATCCAGTTATCATCAATAAAGTGAGCAGTAACACATAAATAATGAATAAGATTAAGAGCTTCCCATATATCGGAAGTTAATGAAATTTTTCTAGCATCACTAATAAAAAGAGCCTTCAAAATATTTTTTCTATTTACAAATAAATCTTCAATTTCTCTAGTTATAGTTTGTCTGCTAATTCTCTTATAATCAGGAGCAAAAACAGATTTAAGATAATCAACTAATGCATCTGATTCAGTAAAAGAAAATGGAAGTTCTGCTCGAACAATAAATTCAGCTAACTTATGTTTATTTACTTCAGGCTTATATCTCCAAGTGGAGAGTGTGCCTGAATCAGCTAATATTTGTGCTTGTTGTGGTGGTAAACCGTGACTTTTAGCATACTTTTTTCATAGTGTTTATTAAGAACACATGTACCGTATCCTTCTTTATGATCAAATAGTTGATGACAGTACTTACATTCTGCCTTTCTTCTACCTTCAACAACTTTTTCTACGAAATGGTTCCACACTGCAGAAGTTTTGGCTCTTACTTTAGTGGTTGTGCTTGTGCTTGTGCTAGTTGGTTGTTGTATCTCTGGAACTATAGTATCATGCTGTGTTGGTTGTGTATCGTGTTGTTGTGTTTCAGTAAAAAAGGAGCCAGAGATTGTGCGTGCATTGGTGATGTTGACATTAAAAGTTGAGAATATGAGGAATATTAAGGAAGGAAGGAAATAGAATGCCGACCTGTACCACTATCACTGGCATATGCAGCATGTGTATATGGTGCAAAACAACTGTAGTCAATTGCATAGCTTGACGAACTGTGATAGGGAGCAAATGCGGATGTTGGTGGAGCATAGTTGTATGGTGGGTAAGCGGTATATGTTGACGATGAGCTACCGCCAACATCGGTGTAAGGTGCGGCAGCTGACGGATTGTGTGTTGATGAAGAGCTACCACCGACTTCGGATGAGGAACCGCCAGTACTCCAGTTGGGCTCCATTAGACTAGACTGAAAGTTGGTAGAGATTTGTAATTGTAAGAGAATAAGAGTGATTTATAATAGAAGGAGAGGGTTGAGATGAAGTGAGATGAAAATGAATGAGGGTGGAGGGTATTTATAGAGGATTAGAGGTTAGGAGTAAATTTTTTTTTAATGGGACAATGGCTCATTTTTGAGCCGTTGGGGTGAAAAAAGAGGGTGCCACGTGGCACCCTCTTTTTTCACCCCAACGGCTTTTTTTTGAGCCGTTTAGGGTTTAAAAAAATAATTTCTAATATAGGGGGCGCAGAGTAATTTTCCTCTCTAACGTTATTATAAAAATATTGGACTAAAAAAAGAAAAAAAAGAAGGGGGGTCGGGGAAATTTTCTCCGACCCGATTCGTCCCGTGATTCGTCACGGGACGAATCGAATTTGTCCCGTGTAAACGGGACGGGTCAACCCGTTCGGACCCGCCCCTAAACGGGGCGGGTGCGGGTTGACCCGTGACCCGCACTGTGCGACTCCAACGAGTCGCACAGTGCGGGGCGGGGCGGGTCGACGCGGGTCGACCCGCCCCATTGGCCACCCCTGATTTCATTTCTTGATATAATATAAAATATAGATGAATTAGCTGAATATTGCATAATATTAAACAATTGATAAAAGAATTTTCAGAATAATAACTAAATAAATAATTATTAAAATTGGTTGTGAAGAGTTTGAAAATAAATCATTATCTATAATATCTGTATCATATTGATCACAGTAGTAACATAAACATGATATGTATCTACAGATGTATTGACATACTCATGATACAACTTTCACCTTGACACTGTCACCGTTATCTGAATAGACACTAACACATTAGACATTGTCATGTCATGTTCAGGGACACTCCTATCTCATTTATTGTATCATTGGTACACAATCATTATTATTACATGTATTAGTATTATCGTTACACGGACATTCTAGTACACTACACAGTATTTCTTGTAAATACCCGTTACACTAGATATTGTTGTTCCGTGTACATGTATCACTATTACATAGATACTGATACACACGATACTATTATTTCATGTTCATGAACCACTGATACACAGATACGCTATTATACTGGATACTGTTATATGAATACTCTGTACACAGTTATTTCATGTTTTTATACCACTGTTATATAAATTCACCGCTATGCATGCATTGATTGTCTCTATATTCCGGTTGCATGGATCATTGTTTATATTACATGCATTATTGCTATATGAATATTCCTGTATTCACGTACATGATTGTTTTCTGCTAATGATATTAATATTCCTGTTACTGGACATGTGAGCTGTTGATATATGATGTGTGAAGCTAAGTGTCACGTGGATCAAAGCCACGAGGGCCACCTCTAGAATCCCACATCTCCCGTTTCCTGTTTCACGTTATCTTATTTCATGCTATTAACAGAGCTCATGTCATGTTATCGTGTTACATGTACCATACTTTGTACTTACTCCTGATATACTGTACAACTTTAATATAATAAATAAAACATGAGAATGGAATAGACTTGATAATTGGTTAGATCTTGTCAGGTGAATCTCCTGGATCCATATATATCCCACTGCAGAGGATGGTAGTGCTGATTACCAATTGTATATAGCTCCATGAGCTTTTGTTTCCCTTTTCATGCTTCCCTCTTAGCGGATGGCCCTGGTCTCAGCAGCCAGGAGATTGTTTAAGGTCGTGGTCCCGGGTATGCATGGGATACACTCACCCGATAAGATCTCCTTGACCATTAGGTTTCCAATTAACATAATAAAATGGTATAAACAATAGTAATATCGAGAACACTTGTTATTTGATCTCTCTCGTTCGTATTATGGTACTTGTATGCCATGTTCGAATGGGTTCAGCCGAAGTGCGGGTTCCGATATGAAATGTCAGTGGTATGAGACACTAAAAGAGATTGATTAAAATAACAGGTGACATTGATTGTTATTATATTGCTTCATATTTTGTTCATCATGATTATCATGTTTATTGTCATATTATATGTGCATATTATGCTCTTCATGTCATGTTATTATCCTGCTCTCCATGTATTCCATGTGGGCATGTATACATGTACACTCACGATACTATAAATGATTGCTATGATATATAATCATGTATTATAGAATATTGTAGAGGTGACATTGTTATATCATGCTAGGTATTGCTTATGTTATAATAATATTAGAATACTTGTATTATTGATATACCGATTGTTAGGATATTTATACTTTATCACTATTACCTTGACATGTATTATATATTATCGTGATTGTACTATTACAGTATATATTATTATTTCCTTCATTTTATCACTTACTAGGTCGCTTTCTGACGACCCTAAGTTTGCGTGTCCAGGTTGGAGATCTGAGATATCGTTGTATCAGATATTTCAGTGGATACACATAAGAGACTCATCACAATGTTTAAAATAACGATAGCGTCATGATAACATTTTTCCTTTATTATGTTAATATAGGTTATAACGTAACGCACAACGGAGGTTACACGATTTAATATTTATTTAATAAAAATAAATATATACTATATTTAAGAATATTTATAAATAGAAAAATAATTTTTAAAAATCTAAAAAATTTCAAAATAATATATAACACATTTAGTAAGTCTCACAACAATTTATAGCAAGTATCACAATAATTTTTTACATTCACAAGTTATAATAAGTTCGCAAACATAACAAATTTCATAAAAAGTTCGCAAACATAAGAAACTATAACAAGCGTGATAATTGAATTATAACAAGCATGATAATTTTTAGTAATTATCTTTTGATAATATTATCTCAACCAATTTTTGTAGCAATTATCTCTCTGCCCTCTCTCTCCCTAAATATTTCACTCTTTCTGCTCTCTTCCCCTCCTGATCTCTCTCTGCTTTCTCTCTCCCGGGAGAGAGCAGAGAGAGATCGGGAGGGGAGAGAGAAGAGAGAGCTTACATGTGCTTGGAGACAACGCCGGCGAGAACCACGATGGAGAACCACCGGTTGGAGACGATACCGACGAGAAACACTAGAGGTAGGTCTTATTCTTCTTTCTTTTTTTTCTCGGTGCTGACGACGAGGTTGTAGAGACGACGGCGAGATTGCAGAGAGAATTTTTTGGGGGAATTTATTTAGCCTAGACCGAGCGAATTTGGGGTTTTAATAAAAAATCGACTTGCACCATAACGTAAGTTACGGTGCGTTACGTTAATAACGTAACGTAAGTAACGTAACGAACATTACAGGCAAAATAACCATAGTTATGAAACACTGTGTTTTTTAGCCCTGTTACGTAACGATTGGTCGGCGTTAGGTTATATAACGAGTTATAACGGGTTATATAACGGGTTTTTTAGAACATTGACTCATCACTTATACTATTCATAAGTATCTTTATTATTCTATTTTTATTTCCTTATTTGTCCTTGTTATCCATATCTATCATGATCACTGACCCTTTTTGCAAGTATTCTTATACTTATTTAATGCTGAAACTATTGTGTATATGGTGGTACCCTGTACTGAGCTTAGCATACGTACCTGAGGGTATTTCCACACTGCGTATGTATGTCGGCATAGCGCCCCCGTATCCGCGAGAACGGGGCGTTAGATATTGATCAGACTCATTATTCATGTTACCTGGTACACATATAGTTTGTGGAGCTAAGTACTACACGAAGCATAGTGCCACACTACACACTTGGTGGAGGCATACAAATTCTATTCCTTTCAGGGCATACAAATTAGACCCTTACCACTTAGCGGCAGGTTCTGGCTCAGTATCGGATGCTTCTGAGGCCGTTGTCCCATATATCACGGGACTCACTATAAACATGATTGTTGATCTCCATCAGTTTTCAATAACCAATTTTATCTTACTCATAAGTGGAATGTATGTGTTGGGACGCCGGGAGACATACCAAAACATATGAGTCGGACGAGTACTAATTATATTAATATTAATAATAATATAATAATCTGATTTCATGTTATGTTGCTCGATTGTGATTGGTTTATACTTGCATTACTTGTTTACATACCACCTGACCTGTAAGTTGCATAGTTCATGTATCACATCACATGACACTCATGTACCTGGACATGGAGGAACGTGTGTGGAACTAAGTGCCACACAGAGCAAAGTATCATACCACAGACGTGGTGGAGGCTACCTTTAGAGTCCCACATCGCGTCCTCAATGCACCTATTATATCACTGCTATTGATCAGACTCATTATTCATGTTACCTAGTACATATATGATGTGTGGAGCTAAGTGTCACACGGAGCAAAGTGTCACACACTACACACGTGGTGGAGGCCACCTCTTGGGCCTGTGGGGGTACCTTTAGGGTCTCACATCACATCCTCAGTACACTAGTCATTCCGACCCAGCACATGATGCATTTAGTAATTTGACAATGATAATATCAGAAGTGTGTGTTATTTAGTCACCCCCTCGTTCGGATAATGGTATTTGTATGTCATGTTCGAATGAGTTCTGCTAGAGTACAGGTCCCAGTATCGACTGCCAATGGTATAGGATAATGAAAGGGAGTGATTAAAATAATATGTGATACTGATTGTTATTATTGTATAATTATATTTTATTGCTCACCACTTGCGTGATATTATTTCCGTGCCACTGTAATTAAATTTCCTTATTTTCTTGTTTACTGGTTGTACTTGCATGACTGAGCCCACGTCACTATGATCATGTACACGTGTGCTTGCCTAGCATGACACTTGACCTCATTTTACGTGCTCGCTGGGTCGTTTTTTTAACAACGCCGCACCTGCATGTACAGATTCCAGAGCTTGGACTGAAGTGGGCCCGTCCGTGGAAGATCAGGCTTTCTTTGCGGAGCAAACGGATCAGCCGTAGCTCCTTCCCTTCCTACTCTTTCTTGACCGGCTCGTGTGATCCCCTATTTTCATAGCTCGTGAGCATCATTTGTATTGTCTATACTTTGTAAAATGGATTTTGCGCCTTTTTGTGATGTAATATTTATGTAATATTGGATCACGCTCTGTGATAACTGTGTACTTGTACCTATTTTTGTTGGAATGTATATTACCACTGCTTCTGCACTATGATTCTTACTTGTACTGATGCTTAGTGTACGTACGTGAGAGTATTCCAGCTCTACGTATGTACGTAGCAGTAGTGCCCTCGTACCCGCCAAGGCAGGGCATCACACCTAACAAGACACTGTCTTCAATTAAAATTAGAGAAAAAGGCTCTCATTTAATAAAACAACTGACGACCCTCCTATTTGAATTGTTTCACTGTCAAATTCTACCATGGTTTGCTCTTGAACTTTGACCTGCTGCCTAGCCTCAGATAAGGACCCAAGATGCACACTGAAGAACAAACTTGAAGGCTTTTGATCATTTGCATAAAGTGTCAATCGATGTTGACCATGCTTCAATGTGTATGAGTCGGCCCTCGTCTCATGCAGAACTCAGTGGCCAAAAAGCCATAATGTACCCAAAAAAAAAAAAACATACCCAGTAAATAAAGGAACTACATCACATGTTACCTCCTAAAACCTGTATCATATTACTGATATTTCACCATATAATGCACATGGTCATTTAGCCATGAACAAGATATTCCTTTCAGTTCAATTCCAAGTTATGCTTTTAGAGAATTTAGTGGAGACAACTTTTACTATAGCCCCCCTTAAGGATGTAAAGGAGACAAACTCAAGCAAGCTGACCTTGTTTGGGTTGGCTTATTTAGTAATCGACTGATTGACAATCTAGCTAATAAAATACCGAGCCGAACATGAACTATTTGCAAGCGGCTCGTTTATTTGATATCCCTTGAAATTGAGCCTTTGATAAGTGTTTCTAACTCGCTCCTTGAAGAAGAAGACGAAGAAATATTTAAATTCAAAACTTCTTTTTGTGTACCTCTTTTTTATTTTATTATTAAGTAAATCATATAATAATGGATGTCCAATTAGCCTAAATATAATTTATGCAAAAATATTTGCTAAATATATTTAAAATACCATATATCGAACTTATTCGAACTGAACATGAATGAACAGACCTAGTTTGAGTTTGATTCATAGAAATTTGAGCAATTCGAATGAGCTAAAATCGACCCAAGTACCACCCCAAACATAAATTGTTCGTGAACAACTCATTTGTTCAATAGCGCTACTACAACCAAAAAAACAAACAAACAAAACAAAGAAAGAAACCCCCAAATGAAATCAATGATTAGAACACAAAGTTCACCACCTGAATCATTTCTTGTGTTGAAGATGCTTGATCGCCTCCACTCACGATCTATTGACTTCTTTTGATTTTGAAGTATATTCTGAATGCATAAACTGTTATCATGTGTGTTCCTCTCAACTTCAACTTGCTCCCTTCCAAGTCTTTTCTTCATTAGAATCAGGAGTTGCCTCAAAAACATTCACACCTTCTATAATGTGAACCCTTTATTAGGGTAAGTTGAAGAGATATATCCATTCTCCACAAGTATAGCAAGGAGGGGATTCCCTTCAGTTTAGCATTAATCTCCATACTATGTGCAACTACTGCTAGGACTATAGTAGATGATATCAGAAGCCGTTGATCCCTGCAACGAAGCTACCAATTGTAATTGACTACCTGACAAGCAATCTCTTAAGCCTCCTCTACAGGCCAATCTCAACAAGCTGTCACTTATTCTGAATGCGACCTTGCAACCGAGACTTGTATCTAGCAGCAAGAACATCATCAGCCATCTCCTAAACACTTACCCTTGTGATTATCTAAAAGAGTTGCTCGGTCAGGCATCCGGGGTATCCTGTTCTCGCTGCAACTCTGACAATTGAAGATGATGTGTCGACTATTAGTCTTGACTAAGGTAATTGGAATCCAAGATCCCCTTTGCTTCCATCCATGTAGGTATCTCCAGCTCACTTATCTAGGGATGAATGTCATGCTTGCCCTCACCGCCATATCTAGACACTTACTCCCAGTTTTAGGGACCTTGAGCCCCTCAGTTGGTGCCACTAAAAAGACATCTCAAGGCTACTCGTCCAATCAAGGTAGCCTTTCATATCCATCTATCCAATAGTTCATCTAGTACTTTAGCCATAATCCCCACAGACGAGACTTTCTGTTAAATGTATCACTATTTCAAGTCATTAGTTAAATCTGATTAGACGCTATAGGATGGTTATGTGCAGTAACATCTGATTCAGTCAAAGGAGAGTAATATGTTTGCCCCCCTTACCATTGAAGTCAACCTTTCCATAATCAACGAGTGTTGGGTTTTAAAGACCTTATGTTAGAATTATAATGAGTGTCCTTGCACATCTAATGCACCTATAGTAATATTAGTTTGCCCTTGCACATCTAATGCATCTATAGTAATATTAGTTTAATAATATTAGTGAAATTCTCTCATTGTAAAATATTTGGGTATTGGGTGTGGCATCTTACTGGAGCTGTCATAGGCACTTGTCATGGCAAGGTGAACCTCAAGATTTTAGCATAATGTAGACTGTACAGGAGTAGGATTATCTGAAATATTCAAGAACACTATTGTTGCCCTGCAAATTGAGAGAAGTTGCATAATTTTCACTGGTAATCCCAGTGAATCCAGATTTTTTTCTTGAGGAGACTCGTTACAAAGTGTGGGGTCAGACTTGTGTGTTAGTCTCGGGGAGTTGGATTTTGAGGATTCTGGCCCGCCTACCGTAAATGATGAGGACATCACGCTCAGTTGCTAGTTATTTTCATGCCTTAGTTTATTTTGAATTTAGTTGTTCTTTTTATTATGAAATTTAATCTCACATCGGTTGTGATGGGAAAGTTCGTTTTGTAGAAGCCTATTTGAAGAGGCTCAACTCAATGAATAAATTAGATAATGATTAAATTAAAAAATTTCAATTAAATTCTCTTGAGTGTGCTCTTGAGTATTGGGGTGTGAAGCCTCTGATACTAGGGGTGTGACGCCCAAATTTATCTTTTTCTTTTCTCAAACCCTAATTCCTCTTCTCCCAAATCCTAGTTTTCCTTTTTTTTTTCCTTTAAATTGAAGGTGATTGCAATATAGTATTACATCTGTTTGGTATCAGAGCTCTTGGTTTTAATCTCCTTCAAAATTTTCTCATCTCTCCCTCGAACACTATATCTAGACCAATCCTTGATCTATTCAAAAAAAAAAATTCTTCTTTTCTTCAAATCCTAAGTTTTTTCACTTTCCAGATCTAGATCAAAACCTAGATCTACTCCAAAAAGAAGTTATTGTTCTGTGAACAGTAATCAGAGCGATTACTGTTTCGTGAACAGTAACCCAGATTATTGTTCATCTTTCCCCATCCAAAACTCGCTCGTTCGGAGTCCGTTCCGAGCTCTATTCAAAGCGTTGGGTTCGTAACTGAGCCCCAGAGCCACTGAAGAGAATTCGTAACACTCGAGCAGCAGATCCGACCTCCACGAGCCCGTATTTGGTGCAAGTACTGCCCCTACAGCAGAAAATCAACGTTTCAGGCCACTTTCAGTCAGATTTGAGTTCAATTTAAGCCACTGAAATCAGTGTTCTAAAAAAAGTTTAAGCGGTCGATTAATCGTCCGCTTGAATGTTTTCGGCCTAAAATCGAACAGAACTTGAAGAAAGCGGTCAAATTCCTCGGTCACGCGATTAATTCGCGTAAGCGATGATTAAGCGTGTAATCGGTGATTAATTAGTGTCCGTTTAAACATTATTCAATTGTTTTCTAAATGGAGTCAAATTTCGAATCCATTAAGCTAACTGAACTCAAACCTGATCCAATAATTGAGAATATAAATTGTCGCGAGTTGGAGAATTAGGGCTTGCGAGCCGTAAATTTATCTGCATCCTCGATCTTCCTGCAGTGATGACGAAGCTCCCGAATCTCACGAAGAAGCTCTCGATGCTTACGACGACGAGACGACGAAGCTCTCAAAACTCTAATTTTATCTGAAGCTCGCGAAGCTCACGGCGGCGACGATTCTCCTGGGGAATTAGGGCTCTCAAAGTTCGATGACGAAGAAGTTCACAAAGTGTTGACCTCCTGTGGCGAACTGCCTTCTACGACAACCTCCCCTTTGTGGTTGATCCTCCCACCGCGACCTCCCCTGCTATCAGCTCTCTAATCAGCAACAAAGCTTCGACGACGACCTCATCCTGCATCGGCGCGACCTCCCCCTGGTCAGCTCTCTCTTCCCTCCTCGCGTGCACGTATTTTGATCAGGTACTTGTTAATGGTCTTTATTTCTTTTAATAGGCAGAGGAGTGCCTCAAGCGTAAGAAGGATAGAGTTGCATATTACTTGCAGATGCATCTAGCAGTGAACCAAAATTGTTGGAAGTATGTTGGTTTTTGAAATAAATATATATATATTTGTTAATTTAAAAAGTATTTTTTAACTATACTTGTTGAAGGTGGAGGTACATTGATGTACTTTGAACCGATTGACATTATTATTTTTTAAATTTCTTTTAGTACTAGTAATTTAATTTTTCAAGTTATGTTTGTTATATATTTTATGTTTTTTTGGGAATCTATAGAATTCATATTTGCATGTATTAAGTATAACAATATTATTATATATAAAATAATAATAAAACATGTAATCCATTTAACCACCGTTTAAACCGTTTAAGCATTATGCACTCCCAGATCGCGCGCGTACTGAAACCGCTTTAACATTGACTGAAATTCTTGGGTAACCTCTGATCTTTATGCACTGAGTTTTATTCGTGAGGTTTTACTTTTGTAGCAAATACATAAATACTAATGGTGATGAGAAGGAGGTTGAAAGGGACATGTAGACAGCTCTCCCATATTTTCAGGGTTCTAATGATCAGGATGGGTAGAAAAAATGAGAAAATCATCTTGAGGATTTCTTCAGATATCTCCTTGACACATGCGCAGAAGTGCCACTATATCCAATGAAGCTGGCTGGAGAAGCTTATTGGTGGTGGAAAAATATGCATATCGACTGTCGAGATTAGCTTATCTTACAAGAGCTTCTTTGTATTCGGTATGCTCCGCGCCTCAAGGGACCACAATTCAATGATCTGATCGTTGAATGTAAGGAGATTCTCACTGATATGGTGAAGATACCAGGAAGTAAGGCGATAGAAATTGTTGAAGATCCAGAACCAGTTAATGATAAGCCAAAGTCAGGGCCAGAAGTTGTTGCTGAGTTGGTGTCACCGCAAGAAGAGATTTTTTCACGGCCCATGAAAGTTATAGAGTTGCCTATTAAGACCCTTGTAGATCTCTAGCAGAGCCCACCTTGGAGCTAGTACCATCTTTGGCAGTTATGAGGGCTCACTTTTCTTAACCTTGCCTGATGTGTGCAACTAATTGCAGATCTTCTTACAAGAGACTGGTTCACAGGATATTAGTGCTTTGACATATGGGTCAGTTTTCAGTGGAGCTAAGTTAACTTGCCACACTGCATATATCTTGTTCAAGCTCTGATCGACGGCCACTTGTTTGTAACAGAAGTCAGTTCCACTATCTTGATCTCGATGCGATAAACTAGTGATGCTGTCACGACCACCTCCATGGCCCGTGAGATGCTTCAAGAGCGGTGCCCTCACTCAACAGGGTGTTTCTCTCACCCTGGGGAAATGATGAGGATATCATGCTCAGTTGCTAGTTATTTTTATGCCTTAGTTTATTTTGAATTTAATTGCTTTATTTTATTATGAAATTTAGTCCCACATCGATTGTGATGGAGAAGCTCGCTTTGTAAGAGCCTATTTAAAGAGGCTCAACTCAATGAATAAATTAGACAATAATTAAATTAAAACTTTCCAGTTAAATTCTCTTGAGTGTGCTCTTGAGTATTGGGGTGCGAAGTCCGTGGCGTAAGGGGTACGAAGTCCGTGATGCAAGGGGTGTGAAGCCCAAATTCATCTGATTCTTTCTCAAACCCTAATTCCTCTTTTCTTAAAACCCTAGTTTTCCTTTTTCTTTGAAATGAAGGTGATTGTGATCATGTATTATATCAGTAAAAATACTACTACTGTACATTGTTGCACCTGAAAATCCTTAATTTTTTTTTCCCCCAAGCCCCTGGGATTTGAAGTCCATCCTTCACTCAATACACATTCTCCATATATGTTACCATCTTGTTGGTGGTTGGCTACCTGAGCTGCTAACCAATGAAATGACTCAACAAGCAACAGACTCGCAACTGGATGGGCCGGCAGGTATGCTTGATCTCCTTTCATCCTATCTAGAGAGAAAAAACTCAATTCATTTTCCATTTAGTTTTATTGCAACCAACTGTGGCTCCACATGTGGACTAATATGAGAAAGTACGGGTTTAAAATTGGTGGTTTTGATCTTCGTGGCTAGTTATAAGTTGATTCACAAGTCAAGGCCCTTCTAAATTTCTAATACTCCCTAAAGTTGTGATTTTCTGTTCTCCTTAATTTAATTCATTAGTATGCTCCAGATCCCAGAAAAATAAGCATTTGATGACTGACTCTGTGTTTTGTGAGCTAACAACTTTTGGGGCATTTTATATTCCTTCCAAAATGTGAATTTGCATTCCAGTGATGTTTAACCATGCTCCACTGTTACCCAAAATACAAAGTAAGAAAGAAAGAAGAAAGCATTTTATCATTACATTCGAGATCTTTTAGGGCAGTTTACACTCCCACACAAATTCATGGATTTTTGGGCATTCTAGCCAATTTTTGCCATTTCTAATGCCATGAGTTTTCACCCAAAATTAAATTATAGATGATTGTGTCTTATTGTGACTTGCGATGATTGGTTATGATGTAAAATTTTGGATGGTGTTGTTTGTGCCAAACTCTGCCATTTATGTCGTTTATGGATAGAATTTCACTTGTGTTGTTTAGTGAGGTTATGCTCATCCAAAATTTTGAATTTTTAGCCATGGCCATTTATGGATTGAAAATTGCCAATAAGTTCTTAGTGCACTTATTAATTTGACATAAATCCTGACCAAAATAAAAAACTATCTGTTTGTATAATTGTTAACGGTGTCTGGACTAAGATTGACATTTGCTAGGCTCCTTGCTAACATGTGACATACTGGGATATATAGCTAGCCAATATGTTTTCTATGCTAGAAATTATAAAACGCAAAAACAATTATTTCTTATTGGATAAATAAAGAAGCTTACGTGAGCTTGAAATCTCATATGGCAATAGTGTCAAATGGCCACTTTACTGAATAAGCATGAACTAAAGGATTGTGGGCTACTAATGTACATCACACATTCTTTACGCTTACGTGACTTGATACTCTCCTCTCACTTGGGCCTTTAGGCCATATGGAAAAGACCACTAGTATAAACAACTTGCTTAAGGAATAAACGGGGATAACTAAACACATTTAAAATTGCCAATTAAATGGTTTGAACAGACCTCTTGACACTGATAGTCTAATGCTCTGAATACCAATTCAAGAACCACTTTACCCGAAACTTATAGCTGATGGGCGGTGGGCTGAAATCAATATAAAGCAAATTTAAAATTCTCCTTCAAGTAGGCCTTTGAGCCACGTGGTGAGGATTCAGTGTATATATGAGTAGTTAGGGAAGACATACTGAATGGAATAAACAAATATTTTAAGTTGCCAGTGATACCATGTCAGATAACCCCTCTACCCAATAAAGCTTATGCTGATGGTTTGTGGATTAATATTGTATATAAAGAAAACAAATTAGAAGAGCAATCAAATATATGAGTGGTGGGAATCAATGAGTAGGAAAGACCTTCAATAGTTTCTTGTTGAGGTTAATCATGGTTAGAAGTTACCTTATGAATGTTTGAGAATATTATGGTGGTGGATCTCCCAAAGCATAAAAGAGGTTTGAGAAGAACAAGTTGAGACAGTGGAAGAATATGTTAGAGCAAATAAAAACACAAGTCTCCACCTCTACAAGATTTGCCCCGTCCACGCCCAGAGCTGTGCTTACCTAATGAGGTAAACGGTTGAGAAGAAGAAAAATTGTATGCTTCTTATTTGTTTAGTTTCTCTTATATTCTTTTTTTGCATGCAGTCCAATATTAGGGACTAAAGTTGTACTTATAATTGAAAAGCAGCCCGAATTCACCAGACATGTTGAGGACTGCAACAATCTGAAGCTGGTGTATTACTAGAAATTTGAACCTTGCTACTGATACATGTGATGAAGACGTCAATGAGGAGTCAGATAATGTGACTCTTTTTTAATTCCCTACTGACTAGCTAGCAAGCTGGACCTGACCTAAGATTGTCCTTCTCAGTGGCTCCACTCCAGAAGTCGCGAGCATAATGCATGGACTGAATGAGATATATTCATGTGCATACAACATCTCCAACTATTCAGATCATTGTGGATGACCTCCCTTAGTAAGTCTATTCAACAAGTGTGGCTTAGAGTGACGTTACAAAAAAAACTAAGTAGGATATCCATAGAAATGATGTTGGGATTCATGCTACCAATACCAACTCCCGTTTTGGCTACGGAGATGTGAAGGATTGAACATGTCAATGGTCGGGGGTCGTGACTCTTGGCAACCGTACTTTTTCGATAAAGTACAATTGGAAGGCCTCTTGCCGATTGAGGAGCCGCAAATGTTGGAGACAGAAGACCGGGAGCATGTTCAAGCTAATCGCTAAGCTATTCTTCACTCCTCACATCTCTTAATATATATAGTTTAACTAGTAACATATTTAACTTTTTTATATATAATGTGGGGGGTTGCTAAATTACAAAAATATAATTTGGGGCTTACTTGAGAGGAAAAAATCGGTTTAATGAAGTATGTGCATCATCCAGATCTGAACAGAAATTAAATAATGAAGAAGATAGATAAGAGTCAAATAGAAGAGTATATAAACAAAAAATACCATGGTGTCATAACAAACAAAAACAAATGATCCTCATTCCCATTTTCCATCCAATTCAGCCTTTCTATAGGCTATTTCATAATAAAAACATGACTATTTAACTGATATAATGATGCAGGCGGAGAAGCGAAGAAGACGAACGACGCGGGCTAAATCTCGTTCTAGCACTGACTAACCCTGAAAAGATCTCCAGGTACGGATAACTACTCGAATCCACGAGCAAGAACGACCTGAATCCACGACCAAGAGAACAACTCAAATCCACAAGCAAATATGAGAAAAATTCAAAGCATTTTAATTAAAAGTTGAATAAAAGATTGTTTACCAAAATAAAGAATACAAGAGCCTTTCATAGGCTTACAAAAGAGTAATACTCTTACTTGAAAACTATAATCTATTCCTAAAAGAAAACAAAAGATTTAAAAGAGTTCTGATCTATCTAGGTACAGTATTCTAAATATCGGTTTCATTATTCGTGCAGTCCAACACTGAATAATGATTAATCGGGGATTAATCATTTTTTAATATTTTAATATATTTAATTATATTTATAGCCAAATACATATGAATATATACAGTTAATTGCTGAAAATACCTAAATATTATACAAGACAATATCTAAATGTGAAGTTATAAACCATAATATGATGAACAACAAGACAATAAAAATAAATAGTAAAAAAAGTAAGAGAACTTATCTCTTCGCATTAGTAATTCAAGATTTTAAATTTTGCAACATAAATATAAATCAAAGAGCTTACCTGCAAAATAAGATAAATAAAAAAAATTAGTCAATTTATCAATCAAAATAATGAGCTTTAAAGAATGATGGAGAAAAATTGCTAGATGAGTTAATTTGAAAAATAATAAAAAATAATAAAACATAAGTATCTCTTTATCCAAAATATATAATAACAAAATATTGTAATTCATCTTCTATTTAATAAATAACAGTTCATCTACTATTTAATAAAAAATCAATCAAATCATCAGCATCACACATAAACTATTTAGTGATTCACCACACACAAAATGATAAGTTTTTCAAATAAAAAACATATGAAATGCCTAAATGATTAATCAGATTAATCTGGGATTAATCGGATTAATCGGGCATTAATCGGATTAATCGGGCATTAATCGGAGATTAATCATTTTGGACCGAATTAATCGCCCAAGCGCATAATCAGCGCACTTAATGTAATATTAAGCGGACTGCCAACGAATAGGATTATTCGGCTGATTAATCCGATTTTTAGAACATTGCCTAGGTAATCTAAATTCAAAATAAAGAAACAGAAAATTAATTAGAAACTAAATTAGACTATCCTAAACTAATTTTGAAACCTTGTTGCATAATAGGGTTATCGACAGCCAAAGAGGCCTGTCGGCAGGTGATCTGCAGGCTGAAAACTCTTGACTCTCTGTAAAAGCCTGTCAACAGGGCTCATGTTGTGACTGTCGACAGGTTTATTTTGGGTTGTCGACATGGAGTTGAATTTAGTCATTCTTATATTGTACTCCTACATCAGTCTCTCCCTCTTCAAAAGAACTCATCCTTCAGTTTCTATCAGGATATAGCTACTTGGTAAGACTCTTTAAGTTGGGATTTTTTTCTTTTCTTAAATATATCATCATCATCATATCTTCTTCCTCGAAGAGTTTCTCTCATCTCTTCTTATCAGCAGTTGCCTTATACTTCTTGTTGGATTTATCAAACTCTGCTTGAGAAAAAGTGTGATCCCAAAATCTTAATTCGTATCAATGATCTTCATCAAACTCCATTGAATCTTCAATGTAATCTTCATCTCAAATCTGTTGGTAATCAATGCCAATTGGTTGGTGCTCCTCTATCATCCAGACATACACATGCATCATACACATGCATCATGCTCCTATAATTCATTGATTCGCTCCGACGAAGATCTTCCAAAGTACGAGTGGAGATGAGTATTGGCATACCTTGCAGAACATGTTGCACCCACGTGCTGATAGTAGGTGATATGAACTCGAAGAATTTAGAACTGTCATCATTGGCACTCTTCTTCTGTAAGAAAGGATTTTAAAATCATGAAGAATAATCGTACCATGATGATGTTTATTTTCCATGTATGGTAATACTTCAAGCTTGTTGATCCTAACTCCTTTGCACTCATGTGATTTGTCGACCTCGAAAATTTCAGTGGTTGTAGAAATTTCTTCTAAAACGTCTTACTTTATTTCCTTTGGCTCCACGAAGAACTCACCTTGATTGCATATAGGCATGCAATTTGGGTTTTCTTCTTTCGGACTAGGAATAGTTAGCATAGACTTCATGACTTCATTGAGAGGTTGTTCTTGGCTGATAGTCGCTTTATGGATTGATAAATCTCTCTTGGTTGATTGCTCTTCAATAGGTGATTGTTGATTTGACTTCGCAGTCTCGTTTGACCGATAAGATCTCATGTCGGGGTCGATTCTCCATCTCTTCTTCCTCCAAAGCAAAGCTATGGGCTTGTAAGAGCCTTTTCATCCAGCTCCACGTTCTTATAGGTCACTTGCCTTGGTACATACACATGTTTTGAAATCGATATCACCATGTCACAGTCCTTCCTTTAAGTTTGTAGGCCATAAACTCAACTTTATCTTCCATGGGGATATACTCCATGTCAAATAACTTATCAATTTTATCGACCCAAAGTAAAGTTGACTCAACATCATGACTCCTACCAAAAGAAGGAATCCTAAACTCACAAGGATTCAAGTATCCTCCTCCTATGTCATGGAAAGAATTAGGAAATTTTTTTCTCCTATTACGGTTCGGAAATCCGCCTCTCCTATTAGGGTTAGGATTAGTAAACCTTCTCCGCCTTCCATAATCGTCTTTAAAATCATTGGATTGATAGATGGGTGATTTCTCTTCATAAAAAAATTCAGTTTGAGGACATTGTAGATGATACCTTGGAGGTGGTCGATGAAATGGTGGTTGTTATGATTGACGATCATGTCCACTTCGGTACGTACCATCAGTTAGGCTTCGATTATCAACCTTAAGAGACATCCTTGTGAAGGTGTTGCCCCTCCTTGTAGCAGTGCTCATCCTAAAAAAAAGGCCTTACAATCCATCATTGTCTTCTGCCATCACCGAAAATAGTCGTGGCTCTAATACCACTTGACGCAGACAGGAAAGCGAAGAAGAATGACGCGAGTTAGATCTCATTCTAGCGCTAACAAGCCCTGAATAGATCTCCACGTACGGGTAACTACTCAAACTCACAGGCAAGAACGACGCGAATCCACGAGTCAATAGAACAACTTGAATCCACAAGCAAATATGAGGAAAACTCAAAGTATTTTGATTAAAAGTTAAATAAAAGATTGTTTACCAAAATAAAGAATACAAGGGCCTTTTATAGGCTTACAAAAGAGTACTACTCCTACTTGAAAACTATAATCTATTTCTAAAAACCAAAAGATTTAAAACAGTCATAATCTATCTAGGTAATCTAAATTCAAAATAAAGAAATAAAAATCAATTAGAAATTAAATTGGACCTAAAAATCAAATCCTAAACTAACTCTGAAAACCTGATGCGTGATAAGATTGTTGAAAGCCGAAAGGGCCTGTCGACAAGTGATCTGCAGACTGAAAACTCTTGACTCCCTATAAAAGCCTGTAGAAAGGGCTTATGTTATGACTGTCGACAGCAGGCTCAACAGGTTTATTTTCAGCTGTCGACAGGGAGTTGAATTTAGTCATTATCAGATTGTACTCCTACATCATATAATTAATACCTAATAAGCCTAATTAATATAACACCTTTTAGATTTTTAAATTATAACTAAACTAACTTATTTCTCTTCAAGTAAAACCCAGATAACCAAATTTATCTACCCGAATCCTAAATGACATAATTATGGACCCAAACTAACTAAAGCAACTATTATGATCTATCTCACTCAATTTTAAAGAAAAAACTTCTCTAAGTTCCAGTAATAAAACGAATTTGCTTAATAAAAATATTGTGAATATTCTCTAAAACAGAAAATTACTTCGACACCTACATTAAAATTTTAGGCAGTTGTCATCTCTTCTAGTTCTATATCCTGCGGCAACCTTTGAGCTAAACCAAGAAGAACATATTACGTTCTACTATGCACTTCTCTAATGGATCAGGAATTAGAGATCAATGGACAGCATCAATTTTCTTTTACTCCTCCAAATGTCAACCAACAATTTGCAATGATCCAGGAAGAATAAACTCAATGTTCCAAAAGAAATAATAAGAAGTTCTATTATCTTCTTATTATTAGTACATGTTGTCTGTCTCCTTCCATCCATTAACTTAAAGTATCAAGCATTGTCTTATAAACTCTTACAAATAGTCAGGACGAATTCACTGCCTCATCCCAGTGCGTCTAAATTCAAAATAAAGTCACAAGCGCAAGTATTACTGCCAATCCAAGAAATTGGTTTTTTGCAGAACAGAAACCAAAGAGATGATTTAAACAAATTCTCTCAAAGATTCGGTTTTTAAAATTAAAATAACATAAACCCAACAAGCCAATAAATGGATTGTTTTCAGCATTGCAAATTTCACTATGTAGTGTGAGAATCAGACATATTTTAGATGGTGGGTAAGTGAAAGAAAAATCTGAACAACTCAATCTTCTGGACTCACAGCATCTCTACCACACAAAAACAAGGCACCATCAATTTAATGACTCACAGCAATAGGATATACAAACCAAACGAAAATTGCAAATTTAAGATGTGAGTTAATGAGAAAATTACCAACAGGGACGAGAGGGTTTTTGACGGGTTTCTTCTGATCGAAGAGCTGCTCCAAATGCTGTGTGTCGGCCGCTCCCATCTTCTCCATTCTCCGCTCTCACAGAAACGAAAAATCCTCTACTCAAGGAGAATAAGGTCGATCTTTTCTCTCGAATAAATTTTGCGGGCGTTCTTTTTCAATTTTTACATGACTCCATAATATTTCTTGAATGAAGAAATATTTACAAAAGGTAGGGAGGGATGTGCATAAACTCTTTTGGGAACGTGGCAGCGGAGGGACCGCCGCTTTCTTTCTCATATACGTGTCACTGCCGATGCCAAACACTGTATTTTGGGTAAGTACCCAAATTTCAGAGAAGCCCAAACAAATTGAACTAGATTACTGTTTGGCGGTGAAACTAAGCCGCGAAGGGGGAGAGAGAAGAGAAAGAGGGGAGAGGGGGAGGAAAGAGAGGGAGATGGGAGAGGAAAGAGGGAGGAGAGGGGCGCTACTGGAAGAAGGAAGAGAGCAGCTCTCTTTCTAGCTCTCTCTCTCTTTTGAGGACAGACGGACAACCAGACGAAGATAAAGTCACAGGAAAAAATTGGCTACGCTCAATTTGACTAGATTACAGCTTGCGGTAGAACCGAGCGGCGGAGAAGAGAGAGGAGAAAGAAGGAGGAGCGGGAAGATAGGAGAGGGAGAGGGGAGCAAGGAGGGGAGGAGGCAGGGAGAGGAGGGAAGAGAGAGCCGCTCAATTCTCTCGGTGGCTCTCTTTTGAAGGACGGACAGACGAACAAAGTTCAAGAAGTCACGTGAGAAATCTCACTTCTCTCGATTTGATAATTATATTTTTTATCATAACGGATATTTCATAGAGCATTTCGAGGAAGGATGACTCGATTTTCCTCTGTTTCTTGAGGGGTGATTCAGTAATCCTAAATTCCTCTTTTCGAAATAATTTTTTAACTCAAAACTTAAATGGGTTTTTAGATATTGCAACCCAAATTATGTAAAATTTGGAAGGAAAAAATCCCCCAAATCATATGCGTATAAGCTCTTCAAATCATATAAATTACTTGAAAGTCCTTCAGTTAACTTCACTTCAAGAAGGTAAAGTGAATATTCTATTTAAACTAACAAAATAATTCTCCTTTTTGTTGGCCCAAGGTTACAATCACCCTTGTTTAGTGTATTTTGATGATTACAAAACATATTAGTTATTTGTACTAATATAAATTGTTGTTTAAGTGTGTTTCAGGTTTATAGATTAAAGAGATGAATTCTTCCCTAAAGGAAGGTACATTGGACTCAAGACAAGTCAAATTGGGCTCAAAGTGCAATATTGAAGATCAAGTGAAGATTGCCCATGTTGAAGTCTTGAAGACCTAGAAGTTTGTAAGTGTAGTTTTGTTAAAGATAGAATATGTGAAATTTGGCTCTAGGATTTGCACACACACTTGTTTTGAATGTTTCTATGTTTTTGAAAATGTTTATTTCTAAGTTTATGCCTTGGTTTATACATACATGGACTCAAAGCTTTATATCTTCAAAAACGTGTTTAAAACATGTATATAAACAAAGTTCAGCATAACACTTAGTTCCAGAGTTTTTAAAAGATTTTTTACAAATTTTTCTAACTCAAAAATCTGCCCAGAAAAAGACTATTTCAGGCAGACCGGTCGACCGGCAGTCGACCGGCTGCTGTGTCCAGACATGCACAGGCTGTGCATGTCTGTCGGTCGACCGATCCAACAGACCGGTCGACCGAAAAGAGATGGTTGCTCTCTGTATCTTTTCGGTCGACTGGGTCGGTCGACCGATAGAAGGAAACTGTGTTTCCTTTGTTGGATCGGTCGACTGGCAGTCGACCGAAGTCGCAACGGCTCTTTTGCCAGCAGGGACCCGGTCGACCGGCAGTCGACCGGTAGGCCTGCAACAGGCCATAACGGCTCTTTCCTCTTTTAGAGTTTCTGAAAATCTGTTTTTGGTTTTCTCTTTAACAGAGTTTTTAGGAGTTGTTGGGACTCTTTTTCTGATCAAATTAGCTGGAAAAATCAGAGTTTTTAACCTATTCTCTCCCTATAAATAGTGGGGAATAGGCCTTAGTTATTTACTAAGAAAAAATACAAGTTTTCATTGTTTTCAAGAGAAAGAGAAAAATAGTTTAAAGCTTTCATTTCCATTCTTTCAAATTGGTTTTTCAGTTGTTGTTTGATCTCTAATATCACTCTACAACTGAAGCTTTTCTCACCACACTTCGTAGAGCCAAAAATTTCATATTCTTTCTATAGGTGAAGTTGTAAAAGAGTGAGAGTGTTTGTAAAAGAGTGTTGTGGTCTAGTTAAAGATCACTATTTGTAATCCTTGTTCTTGTGGAGACAAGCTCCTCGGTGGAGTTTCTTTGTAAGGTGAAGCTACGGGCTTGAGGTCTTTGGAGGCCTAACTTGTACGGGATCCTAAGGGGATAGTGGAAACCCTTCACGGAGGTGAAGGCGGGGACTAGAGCAACGGGCTCGAACCTCGAAACAAATCATCTTGTTTGCGATTGCCTTTGCGTTCTTCTTGCTTTCAATTTCTCTTGTTTTATATTGCCTTGAATTATTTGCTTGAGTAACTAACCCTATACTTGTGGAATCTTGTGTTGCTATACTTGTTGTGTTACATTGTGAGCTTTTCATTTTCATCATCATACTTGGCATTGATCAATCACACCTCAATACAACACGGTTGCATTGCGCACCTCTAACCCATTTAAGGGGAATTGGGAGGAAGGAGTTCAGAACCTCGCAAGGGGTATTCGGCTCTTAGTCGTGTTTTTGAGAGATTGTTGCATCACTCATTTCATAAGTTTAAAAAGATCATTAGATTAGCAATTACACCTATTCACCCCCCCTCTAGGTGTATTTCAATTGGTATCAGAGCTTGGACTCTAGGATTTGGCTTAACAACCTTAGAGAGATCCTCATATTGCTAATCATTTCATTCATTTCCACATAGTAAACATGGCCGATGGTATTAAGACACCCCCTAAGTTTGATGGACTTAACTTTCCCATATGGAAGGTTAAGATGACCGTGTTTTTGCAATCTCTAGGTAGCCGAGTTGCAAAGGCCGTGACTAAGTCCTTTAGTGTACCCCCCGGTGATGAATCTACTTGGTCCGAAATTGAGACCAAGGAGTTTGATGCCAATGCTAGGGCTCATTATGCACTCCTACAAGCCCTCAATGATGATGACATAGCTAGAGTCATCCATTGCAAATCCGCCTATGAGATTTGGACCCATTTGCTAGTAACACATGAGGGGACATCACAAGTGAAGAGGGCCAAGATAGACCTTCTTCGGTCCCAATATGAAAATTTTAGCATGCAAGAACATGAAACCATAGATGATATGGTTACTAAATTTACTAAGATTACTAATGGGCTTTCTTCTCTAGGTGAAGACATCAACAACGACCAAAGGGTGAGAAAGATCATCCGGGCTCTTCCTCCATCATGGGAAGTGAAAGCTACAACATTGAAGGAACTCAATGATAAAGATGAGATTGAGCTCATCGGACTCATTGGGAATTTAAAAACCCATGAGATGGAGAGGAAGGCAAGGGAGGACATGGCACCCTCCAAGAAGAAGACTATTGCCTTCAAAAGTCATGCTACCCACTCCGACGAAGATGACGAAGAAGAAGATGACGAGGAGCTCTCACTTCTAGTCAAAAATGTCCGGAGGATGTACAACAAGGCAAAGTTCCAAGGAAGGAGGAGATGGCAAGGAGGCAAGGAAGAAAGGAAGATCATTTGCTTTAATTGCCAAAAGCCGGGACACATTGTAGCGGAGTGTCCGGACCAAGTAAAGCCATCTTCATCCAAGAAGCCATACAAGAAGAAGGCTATGAAAGCAACATGGGATGACGAAAGTGAATCCGAGGAGGAGATCGACACCGCCAATATGTGCTTCATGGCAAATGAGAGCACAAGCAAGGTAACCCCCTCAACTCCTTTTGATGAAGATTTATCCATGGATGAGTTAAGTGAAGCATTTATAGAACTTTCTCAAAATTATGACTTCATGAAGAAAAAGTACTTGAAAATGAAAAAGGATAATGAATCTTTGAGTATTCAAGTGTTAAATCTTTCTAAAGAAAATAATGACTTGCATTCTTCTTTAGTTTCCACTAAAAATGATTTTGAAAAATATAAGATTGCTTGTAAAGGAAAGACCCCATTTGTAGATTCTAATGAGATTGCCATGCTTAAGGAAAGATTAGACTCATTAGATGTTGTTTTGAAAAGTGTAGTGAGTTTGATAAGAAGAAGATGGAGAATATGTTTCCTAAGAAACAAGCTCCTAAGAAAAATATTCATCATGCTTATGCTCATGCTCATGTACATGCTACACAACCTATGCATCATGGTAAACCCCCAAAGCATGCTCACACTTCACATACACACCATGCATTCATGTATAGAAAAGTGTACACATGTTCACATTGTGGACGGAAAGGACACTTAGCTAATTTTTGTTATGATAGACTAAGTGCATCACATCATAATGTTTGGGTTCGTAACACTAACTTTCAAGGACCCAAGAAAGTTTGGGTACCAAAGTCAACTATTGTTTTAAATGATGTAGGTACTTTCCAAAGCTCAAAGACGTAGAGGTTTATGGTATCTTGATAGCGGTTGCTCAAGACACATGACTTGGGACATCAACAACTTTGCAACCCTATCAAGATATCATGAAGGTGGCACCGTCACCTTCGGAGATGACGCCAAGGGTAAAATCATTGGTATTGGTAATGTAAAGCTTGGCACTTCTCCTTTAATTGAAAATGTAGTTTTAGTTGATGGCCTCAAGCATAATCTCTTGAGTGTTAGTCAACTTTGTGATAAAGGTTTTGATGTAGTTTTTGACAATGTTGCTTGTAAAGTAATTGATAGAACTTCCAATGTTTGTGTATTTTCCGGTTTTCGTGAAAGCAATGTTTATATGATTGATATGTTAAATATGTCTTGTAACATTACTTGTTTAAAAGCCCTCGATGACGACTCTTGGTTATGGCATAGGAGATTAGGCCACGTTTCATTTGACCATATTTCTAGGCTTAACTCTAAGGAAATGGTGAAGGGTATTCCTTCATTGAACTTTGAAAAGGACCGAGTTTGTGACGCATGTCAATTTGGGAAACAAACTAAGTCCTCATTCAAATCAATTAAGGATATCATGTCATCACGTCCATTGGAGCTAATCCACATGGATTTATTTGGCCCTACTCAAACCAAAAGTTTAAGTGGGAGTAGATTTGCTTATGTTTTAGTAGATGATTTTTCACGTTTTACTTGGGTTTATTTTCTTGAACATAAAAGTCAAACCTTTTCACATTTTCAAGCCTTTAAGAAAAGAGTTGAAAAGGAAAATGACTCCTCAATAATTAAAATAAGAAGTGATAGAGGAGGTGAGTTCATTAACCTTCCCTTTACCACTTTTTGTGAGGAACATGGAATAAAACATGAACTTTCTTGTCCTAGAACTCCACAACAAAATGGAGTAGTTAAGCGGAAAAATCGTACTTTACAAGAGATGGCTAGGACAATGTTAAATGAATATGGTCTACCACATTATTTGTGGGCCGAGGCCGTTCATACTTCATGTTACATTGCAAATCGTGTTTTCCTATATAAAAATACTACTAAGACTTCTTATGAGATGTACTTTTCTAGAAAACCCAATGTTTCTTATTTCAAAGTGTTTGGTTGCAAATGTTTTGTTTTAAATACAAATATTAATTTGGGAAAATTTGATGCTAGATCATATGAGGCTATTTTTATAGGTTACTCAAATACTAGTAAGGCTTATAGAGTCTTCAATAGGTCAACTTTGACTATTGAGGAATCTATTCATGTTAAATTTGAGGAATCTAACAAGTTTGTTAAGAATGTTGTAGAAATAGATGCCTTGCATGAAGGTTTGGAGAAAGTGACCTTGGAGGATGCTTCTACCATGGGAGACAAGCCAAAGGATGATGATGGAAGTGAAGCCAAAGTGGAAGAGGCTCAAGGAAATGAACATCAAGCAAATGAAGAGGAGCCCTCTCAACCACTACCAAAGGATTGGAGATTCAATCCTCATCATCCCAAGGACCTCGTCATAGGTGAAGTATCAAAAGGGGTAACCACTCGCTCTAAGATTCAAGATTTTTGTGGTAATTTTGCTTTTATTTCACACATAGAACCTAAAAATGTCCTCGAGGCCGAGGCCGATTCATATTGGTTGCTTGCTATGCAAGAGGAGCTTAATCAATTTGAGCGCAATCAAGTATGGCATCTTGTTCCTAGGCCCCAAGATAGACCAACTATTGGTACTAAATGGATCTTTAAGAACAAGTTGGATGAATCGGGTAATGTAGTTAGAAACAAGGCTAGGTTAGTTGCCCAAGGTTACACTCAAATCGAAGGGATCGATTTTGAAGAAACCTTTGCACCCGTAGCACGGCTCGAAGCCATACGGATGACCTTAGCATATGCCTCATTTAAAGATTTTAAGTTATTTCAAATGGATGTAAAGAGTGCTTTTCTTAATGGTTATATTGATGAGGAGGTGTATGTTGAACAACCCCCCGGGTTTGTTGATCCTACACACCCTAATTATGTCTATAAATTAGATAAAGCACTATATGGTTTGAAACAAGCCCCTAGGGCTTGGTATGAAAGATTGTCTTCATTTTTGCTTTCAAATGATTTTAAGAAAGGAAAAGTTGATAAAACATTATTTACCAAACATATAGATCAAGATATCCTCATAGTTCAAATTTATGTTGATGACATTATTTTTGGATCTACTAATGTTTCACTTTGCAAGAATTTTGAGTCATGCATGAAAAAGGAATTCGAGATGTCTATGATGGGAGAGCTCAACTTCTTCCTTGGACTTCAAATCAAGCAACGTAGTGATGGGACATTCATCAACCAAGCCAAGTACACCAAAGAACTCATCAAGAGGTTCGGGCTTGAAGGATCCAAAGTAGCAAAGACTCCCATGGCAACCACTACGAAACTTGACAAGGACGAACAAGGTAAGGAAGTAGACATCAAATTATTTCGTAGCATGATTGGTAGTTTACTCTATCTTACGGCTAGTAGGCCGGATATAATGTTTTCCGTATGTTTATGTGCACGTTTTCAATCATGTCCTAAGGAATCACACTTAATAGCGGTAAAACGCATAATTAGGTATCTTAGGGGCACAATTGATTTAGGTTTGTGGTATCCGAAAACTAACCAATTTACCATGACTAGTTATTCGGATGCCGACTATGCCGGTTGTAGGGTAGATAGGAAGAGCACAAGTGGCACTTGCCAATTCTTGGGCAATTGTCTTGTGTCTTGGTCTTCCAAGAAGCAAAATAGTGTAGCCCTTTCAACCGCCGAGGCGGAGTATGTAGCAGCCGGAGCTTGTTGTGCACAAGTACTCTGGATGAAACATACTCTTCTCGATTTTGATTTACATTTTGATCATGTTAAGATTTATTGTGATAATACTAGTGTTATTCACATGACCAAAAATGCTAATCAACATAGTAAAACCAAACATATAGACATTAGATATCATTTTCTTAGAGATCACTTTGAAAAAGGTGACATTGATATCGATTTTGTTTCCACAGATTTTCAACTTGCAGATATTTTCACAAAACCTTTAGATTATGCAAGATTTTCATTTATTTGTGGTGAATTGAATGTATGTAAGATTGATACTTAAAATATCTTAGTTTATTTTGTTTTGGTTTCTAATATGTTTGTTTTGTTTTGTCTTAAAATTTTTTTTTAACCCTTTTTGATGTATGACAAAAAGGGGGAGAAAATATATGGAGAAAATATATGTTGTTTGTTAATATATGGAGAAAATATATGTTGGTTGTTTTAAATTTTGTTATTCCTTATGATAGTTTATTTTTGGTGATGATATTTTTCAATGCTTTATGTATGCTTATATAGTTGTTCATATTCATGTTAAATACATAGCATTGTTTAAGGGGGAGCTTTCCAAGCTCTTCCTCTTTTATTTGTTTAATAACTCATATGTTTTGTCATCATCAAAAAGGGGGAGATTGTTGGCCCAAGGTTACAATCACCCTTGTTTAGTGTATTTTGATGATTACAAAACATATTAGTTATTTGTACTAATATAAATTGTTGTTTAAGTGTGTTTCAGGTTTATAGATTAAAGAGATGAATTCTTCCCTAAAGGAAGGTACATTGGACTCAAGACAAGTCAAATTGGGCTCAAAGTGCAATATTGAAGATCAAGTGAAGATTGCCCATGTTGAAGTCTTGAAGACCTAGAAGTTTGTAAGTGTAGTTTTGTTAAAGATAGAATATGTGAAATTTGGCTCTAGGATTTGCACACACACTTGTTTTGAATGTTTCTATGTTTTTGAAAATGTTTATTTCTAAGTTTATGCCTTGGTTTATACATACATGGACTCAAAGCTTTATATCTTCAAAAACGTGTTTAAAACATGTATATAAACAAAGTTCAGCATAACACTTAGTTCCAGAGTTTTTAAAAGATTTTTTACAAATTTTTCTAACTCAAAAATCTGCCCAGAAAAAGACTATTTCAGGCAGACCGGTCGACCGGCAGTCGACCGGCTGCTGTGTCCAGACATGCACAGGCTGTGCATGTCTGTCGGTCGACCGATCCAACAGACCGGTCGACCGAAAAGAGATGGTTGCTCTCTATATCTTTTCGGTCGACTGGGTCGGTCGACCGATAGAAGGAAACTGTGTTTCCTTTGTTGGATCGGTCGACTGGCAGTCGACCGAAGTCGCAACGGCTCTTTTGCCAGCAGGGACCCGGTCGACCGGCAGTCGACCGGTAGGCCTGCAACAGGCCATAACGGCTCTTTCCTCTTTTAGAGTTTCTGAAAATCTGTTTTTGGTTTTCTCTTTAACAGAGTTTTTAGGAGTTGTTGGGACTTTTTTTCTGATCAAATTAGCTGGAAAAATCAGAGTTTTTAACCTATTCTCTCCCTATAAATAGTGGGGAATAGGCCTTAGTTATTTACTAAGAAAAATACAAGTTTTCATTGTTTTCAAGAGAAAGAGAAAAATAGTTTAAAGCTTTCATTTCCATTCTTTCAAATTGGTTTTTCAGTTGTTGTTTGATCTCTAATATCACTCTACAACTGAAGCTTTTCTCACCACACTTCATAGAGCCAAAAATTTCATATTCTTTCTATAGGTGAAGTTGTAAAAGAGTGAGAGTGTTTGTAAAAGAGTGTTGTGGTCTAGTTAAAGATCACTATTTGTAATCCTTGTTCTTGTGGAGACAAGCTCCTCGGTGGAGTTTCTTTGTAAGGTGAAGCTACGGGCTTGAGGTCTTTGGAGGCCTAACTTGTACGGGATCCTAAGGGGATAGTGGAAACCCTTCACGGAGGTGAAGGCGGGGACTAGAGCAACGGGCTCGAACCTCGAAACAAATCATCTTGTTTGCGATTGCCTTTGCGTTCTTCTTGCTTTCAATTTCTCTTGTTTTATATTGCCTTGAATTATTTGCTTGAGTAACTAACCCTATACTTGTGGAATCTTGTGTTGCTATACTTGTTGTGTTACATTGTGAGCTTTTCATTTTCATCATCATACTTGGCATTGATCAATCACACCTCAATACAACACGGTTGCATTGCGCACCTCTAACCCATTTAAGGGGAATTGGGAGGAAGGAGTTCAGAACCTCGCAAGGGGTATTCGGCTCTTAGTCGTGTTTTTGAGAGATTGTTGCATCACTCATTTCATAAGTTTAAAAAGATCATTAGATTAGCAATTACACCTATTCACCCCCCCCTCTAGGTGTATTTCACTTTTGTCTCTCTTCTTATCGTTTTTATCTAAACCCATACTCCTTTGAGATGAATTCAAACTTGTTTGAAGTGAAAGAGAGTGAGAAAGTTCGAAGGGGGGAGGGGGATTTGCAATAGAGAAGATGATGCAAAAAATAGGGGAGAGATAAATAGAGGGAGATGATGCAAAAGTAGGGGGAGAGTGGATGCGAGAGGAGAGGGCGCAAGGTGCACGCGCAGAAAGAGATGATTAACTTAACTCGGGTATTTCAATCGCCTCCCTACCAGCGCCTCGCATCACCGATAGTCCATACTAGAGTTCGCACTCTGTAAAACTTAACCTGGATCTGATATGTGAGTACCAGGACCCGAACAAAGGAAAGACCAAATATCACAATTTCCTAACATTATTACTGTTTGGTTGTTTTATGTTATTCATCCGATTCATATGATTTTGTATGTGCTACCGGCACACATACATCCACTTATGAATAAGACGAGTTATTATTTGGAAATTGATAAATCTGATGGCTCATATTTATAGTGGGTCCCATCTCTGCTCGGGACTAGCTCAGGAGTACAGGCTACTGCTTCCAGGGACTTATCATTACGCGCTCCACACGACACTTCAGATTCAGGCTACTGCTTCCGGGGATTTATCATTACGCGCCCCACACGACACTTCAGGTATATCATCATTATAAATATGACATCATACCGGTTTCCATCAGTTTCTCCCACCCAGTGTAAGTTGAGCATTTTTGTTATATATATTGCCCAAAGATAATGTTCACAAGTGTATACAGTATAACCATGATCTTCCAACTACGGGAATTAACAGGAGTATAATATCAGGAGTCACCCTTTCCCAAGGGTTCAGGAGTACAGGAGTGCAGGAGTTCAGGAGATACAGGAGTATAAGAGTACAGGAGATACAGGAGTGTCAAATGTCTGGTCACATAATAATCATGGATATACCAGGTAATACAGGTGCCAAGTGTCAGGTGTCAAGTATCAGGTGTTATTATCACATGGCAAATATAGCATGTCAAATACCGGTGTCATATATCAAGTGTCAAATATAGCATGGCAAGTACCGATGTCAGGTATCATATGTAAAATATAGCATGGCAGGTACCTGTGTCATATATAGCATGGCAAATATCATTGTCAAATATTGCATGGAAATTATCGGTGTCAAATATAACATGACAATTATCGGTATTAAATATAGCATGGGGGCATGTACTAAAAATTATAATAGCAAGTGTTAGGCATATTAAAATATCCATATGTCAAAATCATGTTAAAAATACAAGGGTAATTATTTTTAAATTAGTAATAAGCACTTGCCTGAAACCGGGGTGAAATATCGGTTAAAAATCCGAAAAATCGGCAATCCGCACGAGAAATCCACTAGCCCATAGTTGTATATTAAAATATATAATTAAAAATATTTATATAAATATTTGAGAGGGAAAGAGAGGAGAGAGAAAATTATAGGAAGAAGAGAGAGAAAAGAGAGAGAAAATGTGGTGTTTTTAAAAGGAAAATAGAATTAAAATGGAAGGGGCAGAGTTGTAATTAAAGGGAAGTAATAAAGAAATGAGGGGAGGGGTATTTTGGAATGAGGGAAATATGGGTGTTTATTTAGGGAATGAAAGAAAGTTTGAATGAAAGAAAGAAAGAAAGAAAAAGAAGAAAGAAAGAAAGAAAGAAAAAGGAGGAGGAGGGAGGATGGCCGGCGGCGGCCGCCGGTGGAGCTGGGCGCGCGCGCGTCTCCCCCAAGGGGAGGGGAGGTGGAGTTGTGTTTGGAGGAGTGGTTTTGGTGGTTGTTTTGGTGGAGGTGGTTATTATGTTGGTGATGGTTGTGGTGGTTGTGGTGATGTTTGAAAGTGATGGGGAGCTAGAGGAGGAGGAGGAGATGATGTTGGGTTGGTTGGAATGGAGAATTTGGTGGAGGGGATGATGAATTTTGGAGAAGAAGTGGTGATAATGGAGGTGGGTTTTGGTGAAATTGGTGGTGGTGGGAGGTTGTTGGTGGTTGAAGGAGATGGTGGTGTGAAGAGGAGGTGTTGGGAGTTGGTTGGGTGACCTATGGCCGGAGGCGGTGGTGGTGAAGGAGGAGGCGGCAGCCATGAGAGTATGATTGAGTGGGTTTTGTAGTTGAAGGAAATGAAGTTGATTTGGATTTCTTTGGAAATGAATGGTGATGTTGGTGGTTTAATAGATGATGAGGGAGGAAGATTTGATGGTTTAGGGGGTGATAGGGCTGCGGCAGTAGCCCTACTGCTGTCGGCGGCAGCGGGCGGCTTGGTAAGGATTAAGCCGTTAATTGTGGGGGGAGAAATCAAGGTGAAGAAAAGTAAAAGAAAGAAAATAAAGAAAATAAAAAATAAGAAAAGAAAGTAAATAAAATATTGAAAATTTTTATTATTAACTATTTTATTTATTATAATTTCTGGTAGTATAAAGTAGGGGAGTAGAGGAGGGAAAAGTCAGAAAAGAAATCGCCGGTAAAAATATTATTATTTAAATAAGGCGAAAATTTGACTGTTTCAGAAACGTACCGAAAAATTCTTAAAAATAGCAATATTATTCTAAGATATATGGTGAAATTGGATTCAAAAAATTCTATGTATTTTTCAAATTAAAAATCCTGAAATGTTCCGCCGATACCGGCCGACACCAAAATCGGTCAAATTTTGATAAATTTAGAAAAATTTAAAATATATATTTAGATAGAAAATAAAATTCTAAGAAGTACTGTGAAAACCGTTTCTAAAAATTCAAACTCGTTTAAAAACTAAAAATCTTGGAATCAGTCAGCGATGCCGATTGACACTGGTTTTGGAGATTTTGCAGAAAAATTTTAAAAAATTCCAGAAAATCATGAAAAATATAAATATTAGAAAACAGTCTCTGAAACTGAAATCGATCAAATCGAACTACCAGAAAGTCAAATCGGGCTACGGGCTGGTATCGGGTTCCCGATCGGATCAAGGCTTGCTCTCGGTCTGAGAATCCAGATTCGATACTCAAAAATATAAGTAATCACAACTTAAAAACACATACAGGAAGAAAATTGAGCAATATGGTTGAAAATTTTTTGGGACTCATATCTGGGTACGTATCTCGGGTACGGCAAATATACTTAGATTATTGGTACATACGATGCACGTGTTTAAAAAAATAATCAATACCTTGATGGAAATAAATTTAGATAAAATTAAGATGTTAGATATTGTGTGCGTGTATATTTTGAATAGTACTTTCATTAATCAAAAGAGTACAAAATATTACATTGAATCCAATCTCTCTAATAACTCTCTGAAATGAGACCCCAATCACTCAATTCAATTCTTATATACTCAAAATAAAAATTTATGATTCATTAATTAAGTAGTATAACATATAATTAAATATAACTTTTAACTTGAATGACGTAATAAATGAGGCATGAAAATTAGTGAGAGGTATTAAAGAGTTAGACTTACATAATAATACATTTAAATGTGAGAGTTTTAATATAAAGTATGATCTTAGTTGTTATATAACTTTTTAACTGATTTTTTTTTTTTTTTTAATTTGTTGTAATATGCAGGGAAAGACTTAAGAGTGGACCGTGAGATAACTGCTAGGACTGAATGGTTTGCATTAAGTAGAGAAGATTACCCTCAACCATCACCATAACTTCAGAATTTTGGTGCAGTAGCAGGGACTTTAATAATATCTATGAATTATTTCAATATCATATAGTTTTTAATCAATTTTAATTGAGTGTTTATGAAGGGAAAAATTTGACAGACAAAATTCTTAGGGATTACCAACTTATACTTTTGTTAGTAGTATATTGATAATAAAAGATATATATAGAGGAAGAAAGACAGGCTGTTTCTCTTGGTACTTGGCTCCTACCTTCACCTCATGTGCAACCTTGCCGCCTCTTCTGTAGGCCCCTTTGGGTGTTCACCTAAACTAAGATAGGACCCTTAAAAACACAGATAAATCTAAGGAGGGGATGGTTTATGTTAATAAATAATAGGGTCCAGACAATCTCTCGGACTAACTTTGAAGTTTCATAATCAGTTGGAAATTTAAGGATCTAATCCAACCCTGGATAAGTATCTGTGTGGTCTGGTCAGTTGGCATTCCAAACGCCTTGATGTTTGAACGTTAATTGGTATGATACAAGTCTCTATCTTGCAGCATATTCCCTCTAAATGTTTTACATATTTAACCCTAGAGATGAAATGTACATATTTTGTAATATAGGTTGTATTAGTCTATGCTCTGTACATCGCTCAAAATGAATTCAAACTAATTGAAGTTCTAGCCATCCAAACTTTCATAATTTATCGATTTCCTTTGATCACGAGGAATCTTGAAACTACATTGTGTGCCAACAGTTTTGGAGCCATAGCTACAGGCAAACAGCCCCACTGAGGGAGTTTCAAGTTATTTGTTCCATAAAACTGTTGAATGCAATGTAGGTTAACAAGCTTTTTCTGTAAACATATTATTTTTTTTTAATGAATGCCAGTACTAAAATCAAAATTTCCAATAAATAAATTCTGCCATGCCAATGTCAAAACTGTAGAATGTGGATTATAACCTCTTTTTTAAAACTTCAATGTTATAGATGGTAACACCTTGCTTTTAGGGTTATCCGTTGGTACACTTGTTGTCCACATTATTTTTGGCACTCCATATTTTCAGTTGTATAATGTTAGTAACCGATCACAGATGGCATTACTTAACTTGCTCTCTATAGTTGGAATGCTTTCAATTTTATCTTCAATCATTTTAACTTGTGCAGATGATGGGTCATCCTTATCTTGTTGCTGGGCCAATGCTGATGTAGCTGAGAGGCTGCTTAGGCTCCATGAAACTACTCAAACGGCATTCTTCCATAGTCGCAGAAGTTCAAAGAAAACTGAAACGAAGAGGTCTCGAGATACTGTTGGATATCATTAGGAAAAGATGCTAAAGAAGCACCGCAGAGTTATTGGAAAAAACAACAGAGTTGCACCTGATTCATCTATTCTTGGTTTTACTTTTATTGTTGATTCTGAGGAAGTTTCTAGCTGCAGATGAGAGGCTACTCAGGCTCATCATGCTTAATGCCTGTGTTGGCTCAGCTTTTGTAAGCACTAACTCTCTGCTGCATAAAATTTCAAAATAGATTTATTTGTACATACATGTTATGGTTTAAAGGACCCTAGAACCTGTTGAAGATAGGTTTCTATCTTCACATGGCTATTCCAGCTTCAGGATTTCCTTTAAACTGCCGCATGCATATTTGCTTGCAGCTTCTCGAGAACTCAAGTTGGTCCATCAATAGAGAGGCAAAGTACAGAGTTGTGGTAACAGAATCCGATCTCTTCAGTGCCAAACTGTCATGCTTGGAATTTGGAAACACTGATTGATTGGCATTATCCTTATCTAATATTATATCAGCGTTCACTTTGTTTTGCAGACTGAAGTGGTGACGGTAGAATCATGAAGAACTTGAACTGATGCTAGTTTGGTTTTTGTTCTTTCTTTGTTCAATTGATAAATTTTCACCATTTTATTGACATTGTTCCTTTTCATTGGCAGAATATTATAGGCACTGTGATAATGCTTTGCAGTCATTGGATGTTGAACTCAAGGAGCTGCATGTTGCAAGGCAGCCAGTGCCAAATGTATGGATTATAGAAGTTGGTTGTTTAAATCCTCTGAATGAGGCCAGTAACATAATTCACTATTTACGCAGCTAGCTGCTTTCTGTTTTCAATCCGAGCCCTTTTGTTTTCCAATTGGAATTGCAAGTGGCAGGTATGCATGTTTCTGGCCATCTTCACTTTCGGAGTCAAAAGACGTGGATACTCAGATTGATCTTCTTGAAGCACTTTTTGTGTTGGAAGTTACATGCTTACTGCATCTGAAGTCTAGTTGAAAGCTGCACATTTTGATGGGAATTGAATCAAATTAACAGAAACATGTTTAGCTCAGCAGCCATAACTACAAGTTTGAGCCCTAAAAGAAGTAATAGAGATGATGATGTGTAATCCAAACAATCAGATTGCATTCTGCATGGTCAGGTACTTTAACATCTGTCTTAATATGTTAGTTTCTCTTTGCATCCCCAACCCCACCCACCACCAGATACCCCACAAAAGAAAAAAGAAATTTATAATATTGCAGGTTTCTTTATTGTTTTCCTTGTTTTGCATTTGATATGTCTGAATTCAGGATAATCATGACAGTTATCTGTGTCAGGCTACCGCTATTGGCATTAAACAAGGTTTGTCACTATCTGGAAATGATATTCATTCTTTGCATGCCCATTTCCATGCTGCATAATTGACTGAATTTTTTCCCCCTTAGCATGTAAGGGTTGTCTTTCCGTTGGGATGAATATTGTTTCCAAAGATCCATGTATTCATCTGCTTCATTTTTGTGCAAGATTTTACTAAACACTGCTGGCTGCTAGAAACAGTAGGATTTATCCATGTCATTGATCATTTCTTACAGTAGGCGATGCTGCTAAACAATTGAAAGCTGCTCTGATGTTGAAGATTTTCTTAATTTAATCCTTTTATTGAGCAGTAGGCAAGCTGGTTTCTGTCACTGGATCAATGCATCTTAGCTGTGCAACCAGGCAGCTAAGGCTCCCTCTGTTGATCTTTTTGGACATTCAACTCATTTTTATTAATTGTTCATAACTGCATTGTGGTCTCTTTCTCCATGAAGGAACATGTGAGTGCGCATGAGCAGTCACAAAGAGAACTAAAGGCTAATGCTCCATGAGATTTTTAAGCTGAATAGTTTTATTGTTAATGATTTTGGTGATTGTTTGCATCATATCTATACAATTGTTTTTGCGGTGCCAGAATTAACTCCTAAATAATAGATTGATTGGTGAGCTGCTGCATGAAGAAATGGATTTGATATTTCTGTTATGTGGCAGGATCTGCTCCTGGTTTCAAGGTCAAGACTTTTACATTGCATATAAAATTTATTTAACACTGAAGGAATGATGATCAAAGAAATCTAACAAATACATCATCTCTGTTCAAATTGTGAGGTCATGTAACCATCAAAGTTGTCTGCATGTGTTAATGCATAAACTATTTTCAGACATTGCTAAGAGTTTTTGTTCCCCCATACTTTTTTTGTATTTATTACTTCATCTGGAATTGCTTTCTGCTACAAAGTTGTCAGTGATTGCGAATCCGTGATGTTGTAGGTTCTTCTGATATAATGGAACTTCCAAGTTCTTAAGGTTGCAACGTGGCCTTTTAATCTCTGTGGTAGGCATGTTGATCTAGGTGAGTTTTTGGTTGTCGTCGAGTTAGGTACATCTGTTGCTCCCACTGATCACTTCTTTTTTTCCCCAACACGAGAGGACAATGCATACAAGGCTTTCATTTTCTGATTGAAATTTTTTGGGTCTGCAGATGGCTCTCCAGTGATATATCTGAATCTGAAGACTGAACTGAGCCACTCATTTGGCCCAACATGCTTACCGAGCTTTACTGTTTCCAGCATAACATGCATGTGGTTTGAGGTTGCTGGGGGGCCAGAACACAGCTAGGAGAGAGGGTCTCCATGTAGCTTGTTGGCTTTGTCGATGTTGTAGCATTGATCGCGCACATGGTTGGTTTCCATCCTGAGGTTTCTTTCTTAAGGTGAGAGTATTGTCAAGCATTCAAGGAACACTCCTCATGCGGCTGCATTGAGAAGTTCTGGCAACAACACTGCGAGGGGTAAGCCGAAGTTGTTTGGCAAGTTTGGCTGGATGGTGATTACACCTTGTGGATACAACTGAACAAACCAACACACAAGGTCTTGTTTGATCTCATTATAAACCTAACAATGGTTACTGTAGAACAAGGGCTATTAATTGTAAGGAAATGATGTGCGAGGGAGAACAATCTAATTCTACCAGAGGTGGAATCATTGATCGTTTCTGAACTCTGTTGAGTTGTAATCCAATACTTGTTGGATCAATTCTCTTATTATTTCCTTGTCGGAACTTTTTATAGAGTTTTTCTACTACTTTGAGAACCAGGTTCTTTCTATACAAATATTATTCTTGCATATAAGTCACCATTATTCTTACATTATTAACTCAAAATTCGATCCTTGGAGAACTATAAAGAAAAAAGCTAAATAAGAACAATCTATCTTTGAACACTTTAATGCAACATTCTGAGCTGAACACTTCAATCCATTATAGAATATAGATATGCCCTGATCTACCTTAAAACTGGCATACGACTAATCATGAAAAAGATTTTCTAATTATAAAATACTTGGCACATTTAATTAAAGAAATTTCCAACTCACCTCATGGTCCAATTGCTTGAACTATGAGGAAGCAGCCCCGTCCCTGCCACATGCACACACAAATACAAAGAGAGAAGAAAACAGGAAGAAATATTATTGTTAGGCTCACAATGATTTACTCTTTTCACGCTACAAGTAACATCTTGGCAGGAAAAAGAAAAACTTTAATGTTTATACTGTAAGCAACAATCAAAGTTATTGTTTTCATAAGTTTTCTATGATATCTTTTATCAATAAAAATTTTGAAGGAAAAATGTTTAAAAGACAACCTTTTAAGCTGAAAGCACCTATTTTTTCTTTTCCCTTTTTACTGGTGAAAAATTGCAAAAGAAGAATAAAATGCGGACACAAGTCATCAAGACATGGCAAAAGATAAATTTAGAAATGGAGGAACGGCAATAATATTTTTCAAACAATCATCATTTTCTTGATAATATATGATTATCGTGTTTGTCTCTCTCTCTCTCTCTCTCTCTCTCTCTCTCTCTCTCTATCTATATATATATATAATATATATATATACATATATATATATATATATATGTATGTATGTATGTATGTATGTATGTATGTATGAGAAAAGTGTTCTAGGAGGTCTCTTAGATTACAATCTAAGAGACGGCCTAAACTCTAATATCCCGATTTTTTTTCACGATCCGACCGTACATTATCTATCATGTTATAAGATGTACGCATATAAAAAATCATGTGATTTGAAGTTTATTTACTCTATTTTGTTTGGGTTCAAACATTAACGATTTTTAAACAGTAGAACAAAATAGAAAGATTAGATCAATGAATAAATAAACTTCAAATCACGTGATTTTTTATATGCGTACATCTTATAGCATGAATATGATAATGTGCGGTCGGATCGTGAAAATAAAATCGGGATGTTAGAGTTTTAAGCCGTCTCCTTAGATTATAATTTAAGAGACCTATTAGGAGCACTTCACACACACACACACACAAAGAATATGTATTCAAGTTGTCATTTAAGAGAATTATCTTAGATGGCGGTTCAAAACTCCAACATCTCAATATTTTAGTATGATCCGACCACATAATATGATATTTATGTATTAACATTGTACTTATAAAAAATCATGTGATTTAGAATTCGATTGATCATGAATTACATAGTTGCATTTGTTGTATTGTTGAAAAATCGTTAATTTTTAACCATCAAAGAAATCTCATATCACATGATTTTATATAAGTACACATATTAGGACATAAAATCATATATGCGATCAGATCGTGAAAAAAATATCAAGATGTTGGAGTTTTAAGCTGCCATCTAAGAGAATTCTCTCAGATGACAACTTAGATATATATTCCTCATGTGTGTATATACACACACATACGCGCGCGCTCATATACTGAGATGATCGTGATTCAATTTTAATAAAGCCAACAAGTCCAACACTATACATGTGATCAAAACTTGATTTATAATGATAAAATTTTTAAATTAGGTTACACAAATTTAAAGTAAGGCTTTGGTAGGTATGTACTAGAAAATAAAGATTATACTTTTGCCCATTACACCCGTCCTTAATTTTATAGTACAAAAATAAACACAACCATCTATAAGCAGTGGGTAATAATAACCTGGATTCTAGAAAGCGAGCCTATCTATTAGAAACAAATATCATAGGACCTGAACATGGTTACAGTCTCCCCCTCAAATGGGGGACATGAATTTATTAACAAAAAGCCAGCGGGTACATCTTCGATTCCAAAAGAAGGATTCTTCAAACTCAAGAAAACGAGTGTGAAGCATTTAAAAAGAAATTAGTCCTCGCGGTTTCTCCTTGATAGGTTTCAATCCCTCTCGTGTGTTAATATTTCATTCTCTGATGTTAGTTACCGAGCTGATCTTGAACTTGCTCCCTAATAATCCTCGGTTCGATCTCGGTATTGATGAATTAATTAGAAAAAAAAAATATTTGAAAAGAGATTAAAATATTTATTATACTATGTCCGCTTGCATTGTAAGCCACCCGCGGGTCTCACACTCACCCTTTCCCAAAAGGATAGAGGAACCCACCCAACTCCCGAGCTCTCTTTCTTTGCTTTACTTCACCGTATTATTAGAGAGAGAAAGAGAGAGAGGAGGAGAGAGCAGGAGAGGGGCAAAAACCAATCATCTCTTTTTGCCAACCATGAACAGAGAACGAGAATCATGTGAGCTGACGCTGTTCTTTTTAATTATTTAACCAATAAAGCAAAACCCACCTCAAACCTTTCTCCCCTTTCTCTCACTGAACTTTTCTCTCTGTCTCTTCCACCTTTCTTCACACACACACACACACACACACACACACACAGAGAGAGAGAGAGAGAGAGAGCGCAATGTCATCAAGCGCTTCCAGGTTCATCAAATGTGTCACTGTTGGCGACGGTGCAGTTGGGAAAACTTGCATGCTTATCTGCTACACAAGCAACAAATTCCCCACTGTAAAAACTTTTCTGGGTTTTTCTTTTTCTTTTTTTCCTTTTTTGGAAGTTTTTGTCATTAAATCTGATTCTGTTTATTTGCTGTTTTTAGGATTATATCCCCACTGTGTTTGATAACTTCAGCGCGAATGTGGTTGCGGAAGGAACTACTGTGAATTTGGGTCTTTGGGACACTGCTGGTAATTTTTTTTTTTGGAGCAATTAGGGATTTTGAGTATCACTTGCCTCTTTGGGAGTACAAGAATCTATATTGATCCTGTTGGGGAATTTATTTACGTTTTAGGGCAAGAGGATTATAATAGGTTGAGGCCGTTGAGCTATCGCGGGGCGGATGTATTTGTGCTGGCCTTCTCTTTGGTTAGCAGGGCGAGTTACGAAAATGTGCTTAAAAAGGTAGACATTGATTGTTATGGATTCATGGCATTTTATTTATGGTGACTGGGTGGTGATGATTTGGTTGGCCGATAATATGTAGTGGATTCCAGAGCTTCAGCATTTTGCCCCCGAGTGCCCGTGGTGCTTGCTGGTACTAAATTGGGTAAGTGAGCATGTACATCTTAGAGCAGATAATCATTGTGGCATGAATTTTGTTCTGGCTTGGTAAGTTGTTTAGGGTTACATTCTCGTAAGGTTCTGCTTTCTTAGAAAATAAGTCCAAAAGGGACCTTAATTACCTGCAGACTAGTTATTTCTTGTTACAAAATGATAGGTTTATTCCATGTTCATGTTTATATTGAATACAAGTAGGCAATGCTTGTGTTTCCTACTAAAGTGTTCAAACTTCTGTTCAATCTCAACACTTGTTAGTGAATATGCTGAAATTTGTTCAAATTGTTCCTGTAGCTTGCTATTTGTTGCCCATTTGCCTATTTGATCACTTAGATTTGGAACTTTAAGAGATAATTCTTCCCTAACCATCTAAGAAAGTTGTTGGCAAAGTACGCACTCAATTAACCTTAACATTATCCCTGCACTTAGTACATAGTGAGCAGGAGAGTGAATGCTTGCATACATAACTTTCCATGAGTTTGTTATATTTCGATGGGGTTCTGTCTGATAGTGCACTTCAACATCATTCCGTGATAATGTGTTTTGTGACAAAGAGAATACTAACAATACTAACAATGAACATAATGTGCACAAAGTGCTCAAGGAGATGTAACACACAAACTCAATGAATCTCCACCAAGTATCCTTTCAATCCAAACAACTTAGAAGTACAACGAACTGTGCCAATAATTCCCTCGTAAACTAACAACAAGAACAAAAACGACCCTCCTGCAAACTTTTGGGGTTGACTACATGAATTCTTTTCTTCTATTTAGCTCTTTCATAGACTAACTATGCCCTTGAAGATTACCTCCAGCGTTGAAACCACCTTTTAGACTACTCTTCAATCATTCTCTTTATTAAGCTTAAACACTTTTGGAGCTAGAAAAAGTGACTAATTTTAAGCGCAATGTGCCGATGCTTGTTTGAAGTAACTTAAATTACACATTTGCAACCTGAATTGCATCATCGTATGCCACTCCATGCTTCACCTTGATAATGCATTAATGATCTTTAACACAAAGGTCAATAACTTTCATAGCCTAAATGTGCCTCTACCTTACCTCCAATGTTGAAACCACCTTTCCTACGGAAACCTCTGAGTCGTGTTCTCGTTTAGGCTTAAATCCTATTGGAGCAAAACAAACACTAGCGATTATATGTGCCAGTGCTTTTTTGACGTAACTTGAGCACCAAATTAAATATTTGCACCCTGCTGTGCATCATTGTACGCCACTCCATGCTTGACATTTAAGCTCTCTATTGATGCCTTGATAATCTACTGAGACCATATTTAAGGTTAATAACCTCAAGGTATTGGATGCAAGCACGTCTATCAATCCATCACAATGACATTGTCTTTTTGGATGTCTTCCAAGTCCGCAGATGCTTCTTAACTACCACCACAGGATGCAAATGACCAACTGGTTAATCAACTGATGTGAATTACTAATGCACAATCTTGACCATGGAAATTATTCAATTACAATGCACTTTATCCTTTAACCCGAGAGGATAGCGACCTCAAGATATTGGGCACAACCACATATATCAGTCCATCTGACATTTATCTTTTTCAGATGTTATACAAATTCAAAGACGAACTCTTTAACCATCACTAGCTGACAGATGCAAATAACAGACAGAGTACTTGATTGTTTGTGAGATGTTAAACTATGATCTTGAGTCTAGACCATGGCAAGTATTCAGTTACGATGCATTGTGTTCTTTTCAGACACCCTTATATGCAAAAATTATGCTCCTTCCTAGATCCAATTAAGAAAACCAACTTTCAAGGACATCTTGTACAATCATGCTTAATTTTAGCTTCAAATTAGTGAATGGCCTATGAAGTTTGGATAGCTGGAAACAAATCCTGAAGAATGTGCCGGCACTTGTCTTAAAATAAATTAGGACCATATAATATGAGCTGCTATATACAATTCACCACCATAATACCACTTGTTGCTTGGCTATCCTGATCATGATCATCGGATGCAGTATATGACGTAGGGAATTGTCTAGTGAGGCTTGCGACCTCCTTTGTCTACTTTCTGAGGCATGCTACTCTGTTATAAAGTCATGCTCGTATCAAACACGATTCCAACATAGTCCTTGTCGGAAACTCCTTGGGCAGTTATCAAATATTTCTTGATTATGTTAATTTTCTGTCATATTTTTAGTTATGGACACTTGTTGACACTTCTTTTTGGTGCCTGAGTGCTTCATGACGATTATTTGCAATAAATTTTATACATTGGTAATTGTTTTTCTTTCGCCTTTCCTGTTAAAAATCTTGTTGTCTACAAACACACATATCAAAGTAATATTTCTATTAAGTATTAACTTAGGATTTGTTTCAATTATGAAAAGAGATATATTACGCTCATTGTGGGAAGATTAACTGAATGTCGAGCCCTGTTGCCTATTTAAAAGTCCTTCAAATGTACTAAATATTGATGGACATCGTATGTACTTGTATCGTGGTCAAGCTGTCACAAAACAGTACTTCATTTTCATGATAACGATATATTGGTGGTATATGTTTCTATTTGAGTGACTTTGATGCATGCAATATCTAGTCTTATTTACTACCGAGGCACATGCACGAACACATTTCAATCATCCTGCCCTTTGTGCTCAACTATGAACATGGTTCGTTTTAGGACTGAGTGTCTTTGTGTACCTGTTATATAGTCTTCATGTTCCATATCCATATCTGGCTACCTAGTCGCTTTCTAACATGCATCAAGCTTATTTTAAGTATTCAGTCTAAAGCTTGGTCATTTTTACCCATTTGCATCCAACGCCTAGGTCGTGGGAACCATGTTCTCTTTTAAACCAAGAATTGATAATGGAAACTATTCCTTTTCTTTGACAACTACTTTTTAAAATATAAAAATATTTTTTATTAACAATTGAAGTTTTATGAAAATTCAAATTGTCCATGTGCAAGTTTGAATGCAATCTGGCAGAAATGGTGTGTGGTTTATGCTTAGGTTATGAACCAGGGCACTAAAAAACCTCTACGACTAGTTCTCACACATTACATTGTACTTCATGAGAAATTTCGTGCATATACTTCTCAAAACTAGTTTACTGAGTGGGGCAAAGTGAAGTGTAGAAGTTGTTTGTGTTTATAGTATGCAGGTTTGTTGGAAATGAAGTGATGAGAAACATCTGAGCCTTAACTTTATTTGTATTTCAGTGTATTTTTTACTATATTTACTTGTATTTTCTTTTATATTTGCATTATTTTAGTTGTGTAGTGGTGGTAGTTATGACCATCATGTGTAGTAGTGGTGTAGTTACGAGTGTGTAATGTAGTGGGAAGTTATGGGTAGTTGTGTGTTAGTTGTAACTTATAGCCTATATGAGGCATGGTGTGTACTTGTTTGGAGATGATGGATGATAATGAACACTCTTTGCCTTCTAACCTTGTTGCCTTCTCTTTGCATTCTTCCCTTCTCTCTACTCCTTTGTGAACAAGAATGAATGAACTGAAATCCAGTGGCTTTCTCCGTACCAATGCCTCTCCCCTTTCTCCTCTCCCTTCTCTCCTCCGGACTGAATGTTTTAAGCTAAAGTTTACCCCCTTGCGTATGTAGCTCCTCTCCTCTTCTCCGCTTCTCTTTAGTTTCTTCTTTTCTCTTAACATCCCCTCCTCCCAACAGCAAAAGTAATCAACAGCAGCAACAACAGGCGCAACAGACCATCAACAACAGTAGCAGGAACAGCAGTAGCAAGCTGCAACAGTAGCAGCCAACAACAGGAACAGCAGTAGCAAGCTGCAGCAGGCTGCAGCATCGGCAGCCAGCAGGAGGAGGAGGAGCAGCAGCAGGAGCAGCAGCAGTACGCAGCAGCAACAACCACCACCAGCAGCAGCAGACTAGCAGCAGAGCAGAAGCAACAACAACAAAATTTCAGCAACAACAGCGGCTACCAGCAGCAGCAACTAGCAGCAGCAGGAGCAGCAGCAACAACCACCACCACCAGCAGTAACAGACTAGCAGCAGAGCATAAGCAGCAACAACAAAATTCCAGCAACAACAGCGGCTATGGGTACCTAAAACGTGCTTCTCAGTTTTCCCTTGGAGTATGATGACGAGTTCTTAATCTGTAAGTTTATTTCAAAGCATTCTACTTATTAATTGAACTATACATCAGTTAACTCATCTCTAAAATATTATCTTTATCTCATGTTGTCCACTATATGGTGAGATGTGTGACTCTGCAATTCCTTTAATTGCTTATCATTGATATTGATAATAGAACTTATCATGCATGATATAGCTATTGTAATTAGATCTTCTAAGTTTAGAAATGTTCAAAGCTAGCATGCAATACTTTCTAAAATCTATTTATTTGACATTGTTAGTTTTTCATTGCTTTCCTGCTGAAGATATTTGTATTTGGTGAAACGTTGCGAGTTTGATCATATCACTGATTTCCTACATGACGCACACCCACCGTTTCATATCAATTTGGTATCAGAGCACAAGGTTTAGACAGGAACACTATGCATTAGGTTAAAAAAATCTTTTCTTTAGGCATTTTCTAGAAAAAAAAGAAAATTGTTGCTTTCTTTTTCTTTCTTTTACATAAAAATATATATATAAAGAATAAAAAAATGGCTAGTGAATCCCAAACTGTTAATATGGACACCAACTCCCAAATCCTCCAAAGGCTAAATGAAATTTTGAGTTGCATAATTAGGTTGGATCAGGTAATGAATTTCATCTCTTATCATCCTACAATTCAGGGTAACAAGTATCAGGTTATGAGCACGTTATGGTCAACTGTTCAAGGCCAGTTATAGTAACTAAAGTTAAGGAACCATCTGTTACAAATTCAGAGTCCCTTCCTCCTTTACTGCCAACTTCTAGTGTCGTTATCTGCCCTAGTCGTCAGCATCTTCCTCCTCTACTGTCGACATCGAGCCCATTCATAGTTGTCACAGATAAACTGTCTATAACAGAGTCAGCTGACTCTGAAAAATTCATTTACCAAGTGGAAGAACTAGAAAACTGTCTCTGACGAAGAAATTCAAGGTGATGACATTGAGAAATCTAGTACTTCGAGTCCACTCGAGGTGATCCTAGTGCCTACAGAGTTTATTAATGTCTTTTCTGAAGACAATACTATGTTTCTCTCCGAAGTCCCCCTGTAACTATGGAGTTTGAGATGTCTTGTCTGAAGACCTCCTGCACAAGGTACCACCAACACATGATATCCAACATGTTGTTGACTTAACACCAGAGGTTAGCTTTCCCGACTTGCCAACACCTTAGGTTGAATCTTACCGAGAAAACTGAATTTGAAAAGTAAGTTGATGAGTTTTCACTAGAGGGCAAACCACAATTCCTTATCCCAATAAATATCCATGTCTATGAGGACAACTTTTGAAACTATATAGTGACAAAAAATGTAGGACAGATCAGGGATTTTACCATCTATGGTCAATATATAGCCAAAGATTTAAAGGGTACCGTTATGAAAGAAATTAATGTTCTACATATCATAAACTTTTCTGTCATTACAGTTAAACCTAGATGTGCTTTCTTTCAAACTTTACCTATTAGGATCTCACTTGACGTTCAAATAACAGGTAAATTGTCACACACAATTAGGATGATTCGCTTGATAAACCCCTTTGATCGAGGTCGTGTATATTGATGACCACTGAACCAAGTGCCTAAAACTTTAATAACCAATAGAGAGTCAAAGTTCACTGGCTATCTTTTGGGAAGATTCTTTAGCAATGATAGACACTAAGTTAAGTTCTCTACTGCACTTCATTTTAGAGTTTCTGAGTCTGCATTTTAGGTCTAAACATCTGATTCTGCATCATATTTTGTCACACACATGCAAGTTCTACACATGGAAAATCAGTGATACATTTGAACAAGTAACGCTAACTATAAGTTATAGTCTGACATCAGGAAAGAAATTTAAAATTTTTAGTGTTGACAATTTTGTGATGGCTTGGATTCGTCTGAAATGGTTTCTCTAGGAAACTATTAAAGATTTGCATGCCCGTAGTGCTGGACTTTTTAAAATCTTAAAAGAATTTAAATTACTATATTTATGTTATAGATTTGGCATCAGTTCTATTTTCAATATTGAAGACTAAGTGGTTTACAACGTTTTGATTATCCATAAAAAATTCACTGGGTATGAGCCTTATCCTGAGCCAATTTTTGAGAGTCCTTCACTTTTTCACTTTCAGATATTCATCCTATACAGCAGAGAAAATTGATAACATTTTAGATGATGAATTTACGATGTAGCTTGACTAGTAATCTAAGGTGTAAGAAATAAACTTATAGCAACAAATGAGCAGCTCTGTAGTTGACTCGACAGTGTCGAGTTCTCTCCCATCTGGGAGAATTGATGAGAACATTTGAGCCTTAACTTTTATTTGTATTTCAGTGTATTTTTACTATATTTAATTGTATTTTTTTTGTATTTGCATGTATTTCAGTTGTGTAGTGGTGGTAGTTATGACCATCATGTGTAGTAGTGGTGTAGTTATGAGTGTGTAATATAGTAGGAAGTTATGAGTAGTTGTGTGGTAATTGTAACTTATAGCCTATATGAGACATGGTTGTGTACTTGTTTGGAGATGATGGATGATAATGAACACTCTTTGCCTTCTAACCTTGTTGCCTTCTCTTTGCATTCTTTCCTTCTTCTCTCTACTCCTTTGTGAACAAGAATGAATGAATGAACTGAAATCCAGTGGTTTTCTCCCTACCAATGCTCTCCCCTTTCTCCTCTCCCTTCTCTCCTCTGGACCTGAATGTTTTAAGCTAAAGTTTAATCCCCTTGCATATGTAGCTCCTCTCCCTCTTCTCCTGCTTCTCTTTAGTTTCTTCTTTTTCTCCCAACATCCCCTCCTCCCAACACCAAAAGTAATCAACAACAGCAACAACAGACGCAGCAGACTAGCAACAACAGTAGCAGGAACAGCAGCAATAAGCGCAGCAGTAGCAGCGAACAACAGGAGCAGCAGTAGCAAGCTGCAGCAGCAGCAGGAGCAGAAGCAGCAGCAACCAGCAACAGTAATACGCAGCAGTAGCAGCAACCACCACCACCACCAGCAACAGAGCAGAAGCAATAGTAACAAAATTCTAACAACAGCAACGGCTACTAGCAGGAGCAGGAGCAGGAGCAGGAGCAGTACGCAGCAGCAGCAACCAGCAGCAGCAGAGCAGAAGCAGCAGTAACAAAATTCCAGCAATAGCAGCGGCTACGGGTAACCTAAAACGTTCTTCTTAGTTTCCCTTGGAGTATGACGACGAGTTCTTGATCTGTAAGTTTATTTCAAAGCATACTACTTATTAGTTGAACTATACATCAGTTAACTCATCTCTATAGTATTATTTTTATCTTATGTTGTCCATTATATGGTGAGATGTGTGACTCTGCAATTACTTTGATCGATTATTATTGATATTGATAATAGAACTTGTCATGCATGATAGCTATTGTTATTAGATCTTACTGAGATTAGAAATGTTCAAAACTAGCATGTAATACTTTATAAAATTTATTTGTTTGACATTGTTAGTTTTTCATTACTTTCCTGCCGAAGATCTTTGTATTTGGTGAAACATTTGCGAATTTGATCATATCACTGATTTCCTACATAACACACACCCACCGTTTTACATCATGATGGCTTTGTGTTTGCTGTGCAAGATGAAGTGTGTACAAGTTTGGGGGATGTTCTGATGGGTCATATGCCTTATTTTGTTTAAACTAATGCATTTTCTCTTTTCGGAATAAAGATCTTTTATGACATCTTTATTTTAGAAGTTACCAAATTAAACTGGGTGTTATGTTATGGTTTGATCTGCTTCAGCAGTGTTATCCCTGTGCACAGAGTTATTTTGCTAGTGTAAGTTTTGACTTATTCAGTGAAAATTTCATTTGTCTAATTAGAAACACCTCATCTTCTCGCAATACTGCAATTCTTGTTTAAATCAATTTATGTTACTGAATCTGAAGCATTTGGGAGAATCTGCCCAAGATAGTCCAGAGAGATTTGAACGTATCATTGACTTATGCCAGTAAACAGTTTTTGTCCTTGTTCAGTAACAACTGTACATCCACCCATGCTGTGACGGTCCTTTTTTTTTTTAAATGGAAGACCGAGTGCAGTTACATTCTAATTGCTTCTTACGGGGATATTGTCTAAACCCACTGTCTTTGCTGCATTAGCTTGCCGTAGGTGGCAAGAGCAATGGAATGGGGAGCTGTTTGAACTACATCATGGGAAGCTGTTCCAGATCACAGTTGCACCATTAAATGCCTTTCAACATTAATAACAGTGTAAATAACATGGTATAAAAGCAGCCATCCCCATGGATAAAGGATGTTTTTCTCATGTTTGTTAAAATGTTGGAACAACCTGAATAAAAAGAATTTGTGTTATTTCTTTTTTCTTTTTATCTCTTCTATGGAATAACATAAACAACCAGCGAGTGATAATTAATAAAATAAATTTTTTTGGAAGATTAATAAAATAAATTGAGATCAAGGATTCCATTAAGGAATCCCAGCCTTTGGGTGGTTTAGGAGAGAACACTTTGTCCTAGAAGATTTAGTGATGCCTCTCATGCAGGAGCCAAGGCAATCAACCTCCTAGCATTACAAACATCTCTCAAATCTGACACCAACTTCGAGTATGTCTAATTAGCTTTTACATCTGCAGTTGAATGAATAACGTGGAACTTTAACCTGATGGTGATTCTCTCTGTTATATGAAAAAAATATTAGAAGCAATTGTTTGCTAGTTGGAGATAATTTGATTATGTGGAGTAAACAACAGGTTCTTGTTGCAAGCCAAGCAAAAAAGGCTTACCAGTGGGCTATTCTGTTATTTAATTAATTTGGGGCTCTGAGCATGATAACTAATGGAGATATTGCATAAATATGAAGCTGCAATATATGTTGTTGTCTTCATATGAAATGATGAATGAAGTTACTCTGCACTTCAGTGTCATTTTGTTTGACATGCAATTCATAATCTAAAATATTGCTGATCATTTTTTCAAACTCTAAACATAGGGGTGCAAAATGGGCCGGGTTTCGCCCGGTCCGCTCCTGGCGGGTCAAGGATTGGGCCGGGCCAAGCCCGGACCCGCTCGCAAATAACGGCGGCGCGGCCCGGCCCCCTTTGAGGGACTCGAGCACGGCATGTTGACCACCAGGGCTGGCCGGGCCAGACCCGGTCAATTTCAAAATATTTTTTAAAATAAAAAAATTGGTTTTAAAGTGTATTTTTAAAAATGTTTAAAATCCCAAAAAAATCAATAAAACAATTTCACAAATTTTGACAAAATTGCTACAAGTTGTGAAATGCAAATGTAATTTTTTTTATCAATAATACAATAATTTGGATAAATTGCTACAAATACAAATGAAATATATAGATTAAAAATGAAGTATAAATTGATACAAATACAAATGAAGTATATAGATTAAAAATAAAATATAAATTGATTCAAATACAAATACAAATGAAGTATATAGATCTTCATTTCTTCATTCATTTTCTGGAGAGTTTTCAATAATTTCTTCTAGTGATTTATTTTGGCTTATCGTCTTCGCATTCAACCAATTTTTTCACATATGCTCATCTCAGCCAATCTTTCCCGCATATGTTCATCTCGATGGCTTCTGACGACAGATGGTTCCTCGTATGAGTCAACACTCGTCCACCTGTAGTTAAGCAGATTCTGAAACTACTGTAGATGCAGGAGGATCAGTAAATCACGTGCCATGATGAAAAGTATAGGATATGTTGATTTTTGTGATTTTCACCGGTCCAAAATATTAAATTTTCAATTGCTGAGTTTGCATATCATGTAACATGAGCTTTTTTAGTAAATTAGTTGACATAGTTTATAATCAATAACATGATTAATCACACATAATATGTCAAATCGTACAATAGATGTCACTATATATGATCCAAATCCATCATTTAATTTTCTGAATTTTTTTCACTAATTATAATCATTTTAAAATATTTTCTTAAAAATCAAAAGATCAATAATTTAACCCATTCAATTTCTAAAAGTTAATAATTATTTCCAATAATATTCACATTGGGAAATGCAGACACAATCTGAATAATTCAGAAAAGATACTAATTAATTTATGCAACATTAAATATTGCAAGTTTGGTAATTTACATAATTCTATAAAGTTACTAACAAGCAATATAATATTCAGAAGTTAATAATTATTTACTTAAAATATTTATAATAAGGCAAACACAAAATGAATAGCTCAGGGCAATCATTTGTACAATAAATTAAATCATGAAACTTTACTATTTTCTAAATACTTTTGTATGCTAGAAAATTTGATAAACAATTTAATTAATTAAACACTAGATAAATAAGTTATAAAATAATTTAAATTACTACAATAGAACATAATTTGTTTAAAGAGATAAAACACTCACTATAATATTCAAAATTTGAAATATGACTTTTTTTAAAATTTTCACTATTTATAATTATGTTTAAACATTCTTCTAAAGAACAATTAATTAACAATCCTAAACAATTTAATTTTCTGAAATTTGCAATCATTCACTTAAAAATATTTTCGCACAATCTGATGCAGACACAAACTGATAATTCAAGCCAAAATATTTGCACAAATTTAAATTATGAAAATTTACAATTTTCATAATGTTGGAAAATTTATTGAGTAATTTAAATAGGTAAACATTAAATGAATGACCAAAATTATTTGAGTAAATAATAATTAATTTAAAAATATAAAAAACTCACTAATGTCTTAATTCAGGTATTTTACAATTTGCATAATATATTGAAAAGATAAAACACCTACGTTAAAGAAATAAATGATTTTATTAAACACAATAAGCATAATTTATTTAAATGGAGTTAAAAAGAAAACACTCACTGTTTCATATTATAAATATTTTGCAAGAAAATCTTGTAGATCATAATGTATTTAAAGAATAAAATACTCACAGATAATTTATTGAAAAGGGATAAAACATTTACCCTAAATAATTTAGATGAACGATGTGACTAATTAAATATTTAATAAATAATTTACTCAATACACTAAATTACTACAATAAAATATATTATTATTTAAAGAGGGGTGAAACACTCACATTGCTCATAGTCACAGACCAGGACTTACTATCTTGATCCGAGTTGTCCTCTGAGTCATAATCGTACGTGAACCTCCCATTGCTTGCTTTGTTGCTGTCCGCGGTGTATTGTTGGTGGTGGTGAAAAAAGACGATGTTGGTGGGCTGCTATCAGGTTCGAGGAGAGGGAAATCGGGTCGGGTTTTGAAGCTAGAACGAGTTGGGTTTCCATGGCAGGTCAAAAGGAGGAGAGAGGATGGGTTGCGGATCGAGTTGTATGGGTTACCGGGTCGGGTTGTGGAAAACTCAGAAAGAAAGAGAAATATAGAGTGTGTGTGGTGTGGGCATGGTGGCACATGCCGAGGGGAACATGAGGAGGGAGAGCAGGGTGCGTCGCGACAGAGGCTGCATGTGAGGGGAGGAGGTGGAGATTGACGCTTCGCACGCGAGATTGCAGAGAGATGGGGTGGCAACAGCGAGGTCTAGCGAGGGTGGCGTGAGCAGAGTGAGGGTTTGCAGCGGTTGCAGCAGAGGAAGAGAAGAGGTTGGCTGATAGCAAAGGAGGAGGAGGCTATGGTGACAAAGGGCAGGCCACGCTGCAGGCGGGCTGGCAGCGCGCAGGTGGCGGTGGCAGTGCCGCGGCAAGGGGAGCAGGCGAGGGCTCGCGCGCGGAGAAGGAAGCAGGGAGAAGGGAGAGAAGGAAGAAGGGGCAGTTGGCGGAGATATGAGAGGATGCAAATGGTTTTGGGAGATGGTAGCGATGGGGAGGAGCTCGCGGCGGTTGAGTTTACATGGAGTAGAGAGAGAAAGAAGGTAAAGAGAAGAGGTGATGCTCAGGCTTGCACACAGAGGGGCGGTGGAGAGGCTACCGGAGACGAGGGCAGTGGTGCATGCCGTGGTGGAGGAGAAGGAGAGAGGGGAAGAGGAGATGAAGATGGGGAGGTGGGCTGCGGGTGATTTGGGTTAAGGTTGTGTGTGTGTGAGGGAGAGAGAAGAGAGTATATATACGAGAGATGGGCTTGATAGGTTGGGCTTTGTTATTAATTCAATTTTTTCTTTGTTTTGTAAAGTGACATGGCTGGGCTGGGCTCAATGGACTAGGGAAAATGAAAAGAGAAAAGAAAAGGAAACGAAGGAATTTGTGTGTGTGTGTGTGTTTGAGAGGAGAGAGAGAGAGAGAGAGAGAGAGAGAGAATATTAGGATATTACATGGTGGATATACATTTACTGACCACCAAGGTGATTCAATTGTTCTATAGTTGGGACTTCCTTGTAAGTCATTTGCCCTGAGTCTGATTCCCATGTTTCTCTTGCCCATTTCCTCTCTTAAATTTCTTTCCTTTCTTTATATATATATATATATATATATATATATATATATATATATATATAAGAGAGAGAGAGAGAGAGTAGTCTTCGTGTGAGAAACTTTCTCACACGAAGACCGTGAGAAAACTATATATGGGCGATCATGTGGATGATCCGAACCGTTCATCTTGATCTATATACTTTATTTAGGCTACCAATAAAAAATCACGTGAGTTTAAGTCTTTTTACCCATGCAACAAGTGGTTACAAAACAAACGTTTATTCGCCGTAGAATAATATGTCACTTGATGCATGGGCAAAAAGATTTGGAATCGCGTGATTTTTTATTAGTAGTCTAATTAGAGTATGTAGATTAAGATGAACGGTTCGGATCATCCATAAAATCTCTCTTATATGGTTTTCTCACGAAGCTTATTTTGAGAAAGTTTCTCATTTGAAAATTTTCATATATATATATATATATGGATTAGTCATTATATCTTCCCATTTTCTCATGTTAATTTAATCAAATGAGTGTGAAGGAATCTATCTCCTCTATTGGAGATTAAAGACCAATTATTTCAGATCTTAGATTGTTCTTTAATAGCCCTGTGAATCAGATTTTTGATCTCCCTCAAGTGTGCATGACTTAATGCACCACAGGAGATTCAGAGAGCAGAAACTAATAAGGAAGACTAACATGTTAACAAAACCAGCAACAGCCTAATAATGGAATGCTTCTATATGTTTCCACAGGTTGTGGGAGATATTTGAGTTTTGTGTGTGTGTGTGTGTGTGTGTGTGTGTGTGTGTGTGTGTGTGGTTGCATCTATGATATTCCATGATGTCTAACACATGCTTCACATGGACATCATATGCATTATTTTGTTCTATTTTGTTGAACTGTGGCTAATAATATCGTGCAATTTGCAGATCTTCGTGAAGATAAGCACTATTTGTCAGACCATCCTGGCTTGGTGCCTGTTACTACTGTCCAGGTACAATACCTACTCCATGTTAAGTAGCCTTTGTATGCTGTGTCTACTGCAATGAGGTGAATAGTTTATCCTTACTATCTTTCATGGTTATGCCAGGGAGAGGAACTACGCAAGCAGATTGGTGCTGCGTATTATATAGAATGCAGTTCAAAAACTCAGCAGGTGGGTCTGATTTCTTCTAGTATGTGACAAAGTGCTAAAAGATCTTACTACACATTTTGAGAAAAGATATGCTTTGTTGGATCATAAAGTGTTGGGAATTTTGTACTATTTTCTAAAACATGCAATATCTTTACAAATTAAATTAAGATAAAACAACAATTATACTAGCATGTAACAATAATTATAATTAAATAAAATAAAAGAATCTGGCCTGGAGAATGCAGTCGCGATGTCGCTGCCCTAAAGGATCAAAGCCCGTCTCCTTGTCCAGACGTTGAATCGACCTTGTCCCCTAGCGGTAAAGGATCCCCCGGATTCACCAGCACTCAGCCCAGGACGGTGGACAGAGCCTCTGCTCAAATGAAGAAGTTGCCCAGAAAAATAAAGATGAAAAATTCTTTTAAACACTGAAGCCATTCTCACGAAGAGTAGTCTTCAGGTTTTCTTTTAAGATGAGAAAAGAAAAATGAGTTGTGTCTGTTGCTATTGGAGTGAGGGTCTATTTATAGACTTAGAACCCAATTATTGTAATCACTCCAACAGAAAATCCAAGCAGTTGAGATATTTTCTCAACCGATTTAGATTCTAAGACTTGGTCAAAGTTGACTTAGTAAAATAAAATCTGAAATGAAAGCTTTTCCTTTTTATTTTAATTCAAAAAATCCAACAGTCCCCCCCAAAAGCTTGAGTTTCAGGGAAGACATAATAAAACAAATCAATAACAATCAAATCATAAAACACGAATAAAATTTTGGCAACATCATACTGTGAATTCGGGACAGGTGGACTTCGCCTGGAACCTTCCTTAGTGAATTCATCACCATCTGAGAGACATAGTGGACTACGCATGGAACTAGCCTCTTTTACCAGATATTGATAGAATACACACACAGTAAGTTTTCATCTATTGAGCGAGCGGGTTGAGCGTTAAAGGCCATGCTCACAATAACCGACTCATGAGAGTTTCTAGGGTCAGCCCTGCCCCCCCCCCAACCGCGGCCATCACGGTTCCTCTCACGTAGGTAAGTCCTCCAAGGGTACTACAGCTGGATAGTATACCCTCCACACTACATGCTTTGGACTTATTAAGAGTTAAACTCATCCTTACCTAGCTGTATCATAAGAGCATCTCACCATAGAGAGGGGTAGTAGCTACAACGCTACATATAGGATATAAATATATCCGAGTTGATGCTCCACACGAGTTTCACCAGTCCAGCTTGTTACTACCATATTGAACCTCTTTCATGGAACCATCTCCCAATCAAGTAGGTTGGTTCCCGCTGTCGGTGAACTCTACTATGGGCTTAACCCCATCTCCCTCGATGAAATTAGGAATATACTCCTAGAAAGACCCTTAATCAGAATGACTTTATATTTTCTAGGGTCAGAAAATTGGCTTAACAGCCTTTATTTTCAAGTTGTGACAGTTAGAGATTTAACCCTTCATTGCCACATTATTATGACTCTTGACATTTTTTATTAGACCTATAAAGTCTTTGGGTAATTGTCAGAGTCTCCCCCAATTTGAATCCCAATTTGAAATTATAAGGTAGTTATAAAGTTTTCCTTGTAACCTTAGTTTCAAAAGGAACAAATTATACCATAATGGTTTATGATAAAGCATATATACATTGTATTTGACTATTCAAATATTTAAAGTATATATGTCTATATTTATATGCTAAAGAATAGTCAAGAAATTTAGGCAATCTAGCTTTATTAGATCTCAATTAAAGTTAGATTGGGAACAAAACCGCACATGGCTATTCATCATCCTTTACATGGCTAGGATTCCAATTCTAGCTAATTTATCATGATCTGATTATTATTTTCATTAAATTCAATGTTAAAACTCGAATCAACCATAATTTATAATCAGGACTAATTCTAGATAGATTTAGTTATGTCCAAATGGTGATAAAATTAGGGTTATAACCTAAACAATCATTTTTATGGTGTACAAAGGCTGATGATATATTTAATAAAATTTTTGGAATATTGGGTTAGTCAAGACCTCAATTTTATCAGTCTAATTGGCCAGGTCGGCGTAACTCAGGTGGGAGGTTTTCCGCTCTTGGCGTTCCTTAATTACAAAACCACGTTGAGTACCCTTCCTTTGTTGAACACTAATTATATGAAATTTTGAGGAAATGATTAACCCTTTAAAGGAAATGATTTACTCTTTAATTTTATTATCCTATTGATCTAAAGATACTCATAATCATGTGCCTATTTCAGCTACATTAAGAGTATACAAATATTATTGTTGTACTCTAAATTTGTAAAAAATGATAAGAAGATTTCTACCAGGTTTTCTATATTCATAATATTAAAATATCAGAATACAGGTTTATGTTCGTAGATTTTAAATTAGGGTATGTAAAATAAAAAAGATGTAGGGGATCTTACTTAGTTTCAATTTATAAAACAATATAATTTAGTTGGATATATAGCAGAGTAAGTTAGAATTCAATACAAGAGTAGCAAGAAATTTTAAAAGAACTTGAACTAATTATAGCATACAATTTAAATACAAAATTAACATGTATATATATGAAAAGTTGACAACTCCTTAGATGAAGTGTTCAATGTGTCTTTATCCAATACAAGCAACAAATAAATAAAGTATCAGAATTTATTCATTCAGTAAATTGAAGATAAAACATGCAAGCCTACGTGTAATGCAAATATATAAATTTTAAAATAAGGAAGGGTGTTGGTTGCAAATGTATATGAATTTGTTCATTTTATTTACTGTTGTTTAAAACTTTACTGGAGCAGCTCTATTGTCCTTTGTTCTTATTGAAATGCAATTCTTTCTATCTTGACCATTTTATTTTTCAGCAATTTAAGTTCTTTATACAACTGTTGCAGTATCAAACCTAACAGAGCAAAAGAATGTGCACAACTTCAATATAGATGAATTTCATTTTACAAAACTTCACATTCCTAGGTGCTAAAGACCCTAGAAAACAATTAGTGAACTTTTTGTATTGGAATATACATATATTTTCCAGTCTAAGCCCCTTGAACCAAGCTTGTTTCCTCACAGGGCTACCTAAGCTGATAATTAGGAACCTCCACAAATAGCTGTATAAAAAATAAAAAAAAAAAAAAAAAATCGAAGAGTCCTACAGAACAGCAATGTGCAAGCACGGGGAAAACAAAAACTGGGGAGAAAGATAAACCACAGAATCAATGTCTTTCAAGTTTCAGCTATGTTACCTCTTACGGGCATACTTCAAACAGCTGGTGTCCTCTTGAATTTCATTATTACATCTTGTTGATCCCAGCTGGAAACCCAATCACGAACACATAACGTATACAGTATAAATTGATTGTAAATGGTCAACAGCAAATGGAATTTTGACAAAGAGATAAACACTATAAAGTCGCTTCCTCTCTTTTAAAAAAAAAATAATAATAATAATAAAAAAGAAAGAGTCGCCTCTTTTCTTTTCCTTAGAGGAAATCCCAACTAATCTTAAGATGACAAGTGGAATATACTGCAGAAGGAATTATTATTATTGTTGATAATACTGATAAAGTGACTTCATATCTCATTCATTTGGTGAAGCAGCAAAAAAATGAAGTACCGAGCTCGGATTTTTCTTGTTGAAACTCAAATCCAACATTTTTCCCCAAAAGAAACAATAAATCAAAATCCACTACTTCCTAAACTATGTTATATAACATGATACAACACGCATTGACATCAATTTCATTTTTCAGATATTTAATGCACATATTCACTTACCAATTTCATCCAATCAAATAAAGCCCAAAACTTGGCCCAAATTATCATCTATACCCATAAGTATATCATTTGTAAAAAGGTAACAATGTATATGTTTACACAATGATATAAAATTTCATACACATTCCCCTTCAACAAAGAAAACCAACTTACGTTTGTAATGTTCATTTTCAAATCCAAATCCAGTAATCTTCTAATTGGTCTCCCATGGATTTGTTCCTTGAAACACCAATTTCAGCAAACAGTGAAGACCGCGATAAATTAGCAATAGGCCAACCCCAGATACTTACAATTTCTCAATTACATAAATTTCTCATTCAGATGCTTCCACCTATCGATTAAACGCTACAATTCTACATGTCTCATAAAGCAGAATCAATTGGATTTCATCCATTCTAATAATTTTTATTCTAGAATTGCCCAATCAACCATTTGTCAAATTCAAGCAAACTCCACCACCAATACCTCGATAAAACACAATATTGAAAAAGACACTCTATATATAATTTTGATCCTTTAGATTGTTGGGAATTTTGTACTATTTTCTAAAACATGCAATATCTTTACAAATTAAATTAAGATAAAACAACAATTATACTAGCATGTAACAATAATTATAATTAAATAAAACAAAGAATCTGGCCTGGGGAATGCAGTCGCGATGTCGCTGCCCTAAAGGATCAAAGCCCGTCTCCTTGTCCAGACGTTGAATCGACCTTGTCCCCTAGCGGTAAGGATCCCTGGATTCACCACACTCAGCCCAGGACGGTGGACAGAGCCTCTGCTCAAATGAAGAAGTTGCCCA
>JAVJIF010016862.1:0-75562 GCA_038442645.1 Agave tequilana | reverse complement strand
CTTGACTACTAAGATGACATCAGAAGACAATGATCGCCTGCGTCTTCAAGAGCTCGAAGCCCTGGACGAGAAGCGGCTGCAAGCTCAGCAACACATCGAGCTATATCAGGCTCGGATGTCAAAAGCCTTCAATAAGAAGGTCAAGCAGAGAGTCTTCCAGAAAGGAGACCTGGTCTTAGCCGTCAGACGACCGATGATCATGACACACACAAGACCAAAGGCAAATTTCAGCCTAAATGGGAAGGACCGTTTGTGATAGAAACAGTCTATTCAAATGGAGCATACCGCCTTACAACTGCAGATGGCGACCTACTCATGATGCCGATCAATGACAAATTCTTAAAGAAGTATTATCCTTAATCGAGGATCCTTCTCTCGATCATGTTACATTACACCTCTGATCGAGATCCGCGTGTCCGAAATGCGCACAAAGAGAGCCTCTCTCTTTCTCCAAGCATACCAAACCTGTTGGTGGCTGGGGGTTTGCTTAAAATCTCAAGGGATCTGCTCCACTTGATTCCCTCTCCAGAATCACTTACCAATTCTCATCCATAGAATGGTAAGACCACATATCCTGCTGTTACGTTAACATTAAACCTATGACAGCAGTCCCCTCATTTCTCCTCATGAGAGTGAGACCTCCAAAGTCACTTACCAATTCTCATCCATAGAATGGTAGGACCACACATATTCCGCTGTTACGTTAACATTAAACCTATGACAGTGACTTCCTCGTTTCTCCCCGAGAAGACGAGACCTTTTTCAAATCCAATCCGAATTGTGAAGCTTGGTGGCTTCTCAACCAGTTATGTCATTGCGACCTCTGAACTGGCGGATAGCCAAGTTTCATCTACTATTGAGCTTAGTGGCGTCTCAATTGGTTACGTCATCGCGACCTCTGAACCAGCAGACAGCTAAGTCTCAATCCCGAGTCCTGTTGACATTTACAAAAGACAGGTCTCGATACTCGTTGACATTTACAAAAGACGAGTATCACCAACCTTGAGCTTGGTGGCGTCTCATCCGGTTATGTCATTGCGACCTCTGAACCAGCAGACAGCTAAGTCTCAATTCCGAGCCCTGTTGACATTTACAAAAGACAGGTCTCGATACTTGTCGACATTTACAAAAGACGAGTATCACCAACCTTGAGCTTGGTGGCGTCTCATCCGGTTATGTCATTGCGACCTCTGAACCAGTAGACAGCTAAGTCTCAATTCCGAGCCCTGTTGACATTTACAAAAGACAGGTCTCGATACTTGTCGACATTTACAAAAGACGAGTATCACCTATTTTGAGCTTGGTGGCTTCTCTCAACCAGTTATGTCATTGCGACCTCTGAACTGGCAGATAGCCAAGTTTCATCTACCATTGAGCTTAGCGGCGTCTCAATTGGTTATGTCATTGCGACCTCTGAACCAGCAGACAGCTAAGTCTCAATTCCGAGCCCTGTTGACATTTACAAAAGACAGGCCTCATACTTGCTGACATTTACAAAAGGCAAGTATCTTCACTCTAGCCCCGCAAAGGGCTAACCTCGAGACTGGCAACATCTCAATTGGTTATGTCATTGCGACCTCTGAACCAACAGACAGTCATGTCTCATTATCCAAACAGCAGAAGACAAAAGAAAGAATTTTTATTAAATTCCAAAAAGATGGGATACATGGAGGAGCATATACAATGGCCTACAGGCGTATATGGTAAGATCGAATCCGATCCCCGAGCGAAGCTAGCCTTGTTCTCCTGTCATCAGCAGCTTGGGCCAGCGCCTGTGATCTCAGCTCATCCTCATCAAAGTCCACCGCCTGAGCTAGACGAGCCTCGACCTCCGCCAAAGTCGCCCTCTGTGACGACTCCCGCCGTGCTAATTCCTCGCTTTGAGCCCTAAGCTGCTCAAGCCGCGCAGTCTCTTAAAGACGCACCGGTGTAGCCTTGGATAAGAGGAGATTTGCTTTCCTGATCATCTCCTCGGCCATCCTAATCTTATCTTCGGCATCAAGAAGAGCACTGGTGGAAGCGTCAATTGCACTCCCAACCTCTACTTGCTCTGTCTCCAAGGACTTCAAGTCAGAGGAGATAGCCTCAGCGGCCTCTTGAGCAGCAAGCCGAGCTTCGCGCCTTTGCGCGACAAGATGTGAGAGTCGTTCATCAGCCAAAGACGCTGCGTCTGAACTATAGAGGCGGCGCCATTCCTCCACGTCCTTCTCAAGGTCAGCTACCAGAAGCTCTAGAGCAGCAGCTTGATGGTACCCCTCGAAGTCCCGGATACACTCAATGCCACGGGAGAGAACCATCTTCAGCTTCGAGAATGGCACAGGCGAGCCCCTTCAAGACTAGACCGATAGTCTGCTCCAAACTGTTATAAAAGCTGTCGACCAGATTACCGATGAAGTCATTCTCAGCTTCATCAACCCTTGAGACAACCTCGGAGCAATCTACCATCCTAGTCGACACCGCCGCCGCAGAAGAAGAAGCGGGAACGTCGACAGCAGCAGGGCAAGCCAAAGGTGACCTCGGCGGAGTCCTCAGCGACACCAGCACGCCAGCCACCGCGGAGGTAGGACTGGCAACCACCTCTGGAGCAACAGGCTCAACCACCTGAGTTGGGGAGGCAGGGCTGGTGATCACCCTCAACTCCATACTCGCCGGCATCTCACTCGGGAGTAAAGGCATCTGTGGGACTGCCGTCTCCACAACCCCCGACCTCTCAGTTGTCATGGGCTGATAAAGGGGAGGTCGCCATACAGCGCGTCCAACACAGCAGCATCCGCCGCGGTCGAAACACTCGACTCGCCCTCTAACCTCTTAGGAGGACCCTCCGCTTCCTTCGAAGCTGATGCACCTTGGGGACGAATACCTGCAACAAACCAAGGTCAAAAAAGGAGACGCAGCAAACAGGCGAAGACCAAGAGATCGTAGTCATACCGAAGGCCGATGTCACCTCGTCAGCCACATCGGAATCCAAGGGTCCCATCGGAAAGTTCTTACCAGACTCGACGTAAATGGCCGCCCGCTCTCACCCGCCGAGTCCCCTGCAGACCACTCAACAGAGCTTGATTCCACAGGACTTCCTTTGGAGGTCCCAACACCCGAAGGACCGACATCAGCTGCGCCACTCCCAGACTCTTGCGAGTGAGCGGAAGAGCTGGCTGCAGCCCTATAGGCGAATAGAGGATCATACTGGTCCCCTTGCTCCCCATGCTCCTCAGCTCCTGCAACAAAAAGCAAATGATGAGTTATTTAAAGTACGCTGAAGGCATATTAGATGGGGGGCCAATCTTACCAGTAGTCGGTTCAGCAACCGACAGCTCAGCCACTAATGGAGCAGCAGAAGGAGGCGCAACAGAGGGCTCACCTCTACCACGATGGTAGGAGTCTGGCGACGGGGCCTCTTCGCCGACGACTTCCTACGGGATCCACTCCCACGCTTCCTTTTGAAGTGGACATCAGAGTCCTCTTCTTCCACTTCCTTCACATGTTGTGAGGGAGCTGTCCCCACTACACCAGACCCGGCTTCACGAATATCAGCTTCATGGGCATCAGCCCTCGTCCCTACCTCAAAGCGAGGGCTCCCTGCATCAGAAGCCCTGCTGTCCTCTACAGCAATGAACTCCTCTATGCCAGGAACACGGACTCGTTTGCCCTCCATTTTATCAGAAGCCTTCTGCCTCTGCCTCATCCGAGAAAATTAACCTCACACCCGAACGGTTGGCATTAACCCAGCAGGTGTGGAGTTCGAAGCCGCATACCATTGGCAGAAACACAGGGTCGTCCAAAGGCCGGGATCCCTCAGCGGCGTGCGTAGCCACGCTCCAGTGCCATCCGCGGTAAAGAACCGCCAAGCACGAGCCCCATCAATGAGGCTCCCCATGAAAGCCAGGTCCGGATTGGGGTTGCCCACGTACAACTGGTCATACCCAAATTGGCGGGCAAACCGGCTCGGGACGTAGGGCTCCAGGTAGCAGGTATCCCCACTCCTGTACAGCAAATGCGAGGGCCGGATACAGACCAGCCACTCGAAAACACCCCGACTCATGGGAGACTGACCTGACTCCACATCATGGAATTCCTCGTTGTATCCTGCACCCCGCAGGCGAGGAAAACAACGGAACAGGCTATAAGCGTCATAACGACGCACTAACTTACGGGCCTCGGCCACATAAGTTTTCTGCCACGAACGCCTTCAAAGCGACGGAGAAGCGCCGTTTGAACACCCTGCGGAGGGTCTTCCCCAGCTCCAATCAAACTGGGGCAGTGCAAGGCGAACCACGCCATCAAGTAGGTGTACGGTAAACCTACCCTAGATTGGGTCCGTCACAAGGCAGGACGGCACCCTTCCCTCGCCTTGACGCCATTGGCCTGCAGAAAGCCTCCGTCAGTGCACGAAGGCCCCTCTGAATACAACACACCATGGCCGGGAGAAGACCCAGACGGTGGCCATGGACCAAGCGGACGGCAGGCAGCAGCACATTCGGATGGACGATGTCACCCGAAGAAGAAGGCACGACACACTTTCTTTAACCAGATGGTTAAGAACCCGGCCAGCAACGCCTTGCGAGACATAGGCCGACGGGCCTGATGGTGAAAGCTCCGAAGAACATCACCCTTCCCGAAAGGACCATCATCTTCTGCCACGACGATGTCCTTTTCAGCATGCACCTCCATCCTTGCCAAGATGTCTTCTTCAGCAACTCCGCAATGAGCTGCCTCAGGCGCACTAGTCATATCCGGGAACAGTAATTCCCCCAGCTCTTCAAGCTCTTCGAGCTACCTTTGCCACCAGTATGGATGCTGGAGCAAATGTGCAAATGGCACATCAATTCCCGATATGTCTCGAGCAGAGCAGGCTCCTGCTTCTCCAGAATAGCCAACTCCGCCTCACAGGAAAGTACTCTTCGTACGGAAGAGACCCGAAGGGCAAAGCAGAGATCTCCTGCATCTCATGCAGGGCCATGCCCAACTCACCAACTGGGGTGAAGAAAGTCCCCGAGGCCGGGCAGTACAACTCAAGGATGGCGTAGAAGCACGCCACCTTCATCTCGATACCGTAGCAGGTCGCCCTGACGGCCTCATGGAGGTTTAACCTCTTTAAGTCCCCCTCAAAATGAGTGAGGATATAGTTGGTCAACTCCGCCAACCACGATCTAGGAGGGTGGACCCAACCGGGAGTCCTGAAATCGGTGGCGGGGTAGTTCCCGTCAACTTCCGCAGAACTGAGTGCCAAAGGTCGGCGCCGCAGCTGGGTTCTCTCCTACTGGAAGGTCCCGCGATACCTTCCCAGGGTATAGCCCCATTATGCTACGATGATGGCCAGCCCTCGAATAGCCGGACTGGAATGTCAACCTCCCGACACTTACAGACTCGGCATTTAGGCTCACGCCCCAAGCCATCTTCCGAGCCTGAGTCGCGCTCGCGAAGGAAGACAAAGCAAAATGCCGCTTAGTGGACGGGAGATAGAATCTCTCGCCGTCCAACTGGAAGATCCACTGGCCTTCACCGGCCTGCAGCTGGCGATTGGGATCAGGTGCAGCATCCCCGAACATGAAGTCAGGCTTTCTGTAAGCCTGACGGTCGATATCTTCAAGCGGAGCCGTAGTCAAGATGCTCCGCATGGCCTGCGGACGACCGCCCTGGATGAGCGTATCCCGTACAAGGGAGCTCGGCTCGCTGAACAATGAAGCCTGCCCATAGAACTGCAAGCTGATACTTCCGCCCTACTCGACTGGCTAGACCGAACAGACTGTTCTGGAGGCCGGAGGCGTAATGTACTGTAAAAACAGAAATGAGCTATGATTAGTTCACCAATTAAGTGGATGCGAAAGCATAAAAATTCACTAAGACATAGCCTCGCCCAGCAAGCAGGGCCTGCAAGGCGATAGCTTTAAAAAAGCTTCGCTTCATGGATAAGACTGCATCTTTGCAGAAAATATCCAAAGCGCCAACTTCGCTTAAAGCAGGAAGTGGCATAGCCCTAAGGGCTGATGTCATCAAAAGGGCATTATGGTCAAAAGTCATTATGACTGAGAGGACTTATTCAAGTCCTTTTCCTCAAACAGTACGGAGATGGCCCAAGTTATGGCTTCGTGCGAAAGCCCAAAGAAGAACTGTTCAGTTCTTAACTCCCTGGTGCAAGCAAAATAGGGAAGTTGAAGGGAAATGAGTTCCCTGATAAGGACAGATCATATTCGATCGTCCTAATGGTCAAATATCGACTCCAAAGGAGGAAGACCACCATCTCTAATCTGGGAGAAGAGTCTCTTACCAGTGACAGGTCGCTCAATGACCGGAGGAGGAGGGCCCACCGCTGCAGAAGTCGCTGCTTCTTTTCCCGCTCGTCTTTTGGGCGCCATCGAAGAAATGCAAGAGTTCTTAAAGTACTCTGAGCAAAGGAGGAAGAAGGAGAGGAAAAGACAGAAATTTCTCTGAAAAAGGAGATCTTTTTCATGTTCAGCCCGATCGGGCTTTTATAGGCCAATCAGCGCCTGAAACGAGGCCTCGAAAAAAGGCCCATGCCGCCGTTTCGAATTAATTCGAAACAGCGCCCGAAGCGCCTTCCCGAGAAGCGCCGTTCAACTCTACTAAGAGTTAACTTCGCACTAGTGCAAAAGTGCGGACTTCGCACAATCCTTCAAGGGCTTCGCTGAAAGGCCTACCTTAGCCCTCTAAAAAGCGTGCTGCTCGCGGTACACACCAGTCTCGCGAAGATCATTCGAAGGAAGGACTATGTCCTTAGCTCCGCACACAGTTTAGCCCAGCAATGGCCAAACTCTCAGTGAAAGTAAGCAAAAATCAGATGATCAGACGATGAACTTTCATTGATTTAACAGGAAGGGTACATTGATATTACATCAAAGCTGTGTTTTATACAATACATCCAGTTGCCCAACAGGATCATTTGAGGCATACAAGCGGTTTTATCTGCTCCCAGGCCAGACCAACGGGACAGGAAGAGCCTTCCTCCTGCATAAGGCTGTAATCAGTGGTGCCACAAGGACACGGTCATTTTTCTCCCACAAAAATGGCAGATCTTGTCAGGCCATTTTTGTTGAAGCCTGGCAATAAAAACCTATCGCCGCCAACACGATAGATCACGTATAATGGGAATTGGCAGTGGTACCAGTGATCTAACAGGCGCGATACCCGCCTTCCTGAAGTGGATCGCCCCCAAAGGCCACCAAGTTGAAAGTCGGCAATGATGCCGGCGATCCCACAGGCGACGCCCATTATCTTGAAGCGGATCCTCTCCGATAAAGACGGCGGCCAGCCTCACCTCAGAACGAATCATCTCGGATAAGAGGCTGCCAACAGCCTCTGGGACGCGCACTCGCTGCCCCGAATTGTTCCTTCTGCTTAAAAGTAAAGCTTCAACCGGGAAGCATAAGGCGATTTCATGGTTTTTTCCATCAAGTTATCAGACTGGCAAGCATAGCTCACTCACTGCAAGGCAAATTGGAGCAAGTTAGCAGTCAAGCACAGAAAGAGTTGCAAAAACATTAAGTCAGATTCTTCAGCGGCAAAGTGATCCGACTTCAGTCAAAGCAGAGGATAAGCCCCGCCTGCACAGCAACCATGGGCTGGCTCAGCAAACGCCAAGTCCTAGCCTCACCTCTATGGCAAAGTCAGACACAGTCTCAACATTCACCAATATGGCAAGACTGGCTCAACCTTTGAAGAGACCAAGTCCTAAGTTCTGCCTGTGTAGCGGACTTAACATGCAGTGATCTTTCTCTGATCAAATCAAGACGATGGCTTCGCAGAGAGCCATGATGAGATCCTTCTCTGCAGATCAGCCAAGTGCAAGATGAAGATCGAGGAAGTTAATTCCTAAAGCAGCTGTCAAAGCTAAACTAAGGGAGATGAATTCCCTAAAATCGGTGAAGTCGTTGAACGATCAAGACTTACTGGTCCTTGGCCAGTTAGACAACCAGAGTGGGTTTTCCCACTAATTCAGAGATCTGAGTATCTCTCACAACCAAGAGAAGAGAAGAGAGGCAAAACATTTCTCTTCAGAGGACCTCAAGCGTCCTATTTATAGGCCCCATGGCCTGAGCGCAACCACCCCAAGCGGGAAGCACGAGCGCATTCAAGGCATTTATTGCGCCTTGATGGAAGGGACGGTTTTCCCTTGGAACCGTGCAAAGGGAGAAAACGTCTCCCTCATAAAAGGCACTTATGGTGCCTTGAATAAAGGGAATATCCTCCCTTGGAAACGTGCAAATCGGAGAACATCTCTCTCGATTGGCGCGAAAGAAGGAATGATCCTCCTCGTAACCGCCCCACGGCAGTTGGCTTTGAAAAGGCAACAGGAGTTCCAAAGCGAACTTATTTCTTGGAAGCCCAGATACGGAGCTACCCCGACGCGAAGCTACTCGCGAACCAGTGTAATTCTTCGGCGAATTCATCCCAAAGCAGGATTGGAAGCGAAGCTGAACTCAACCATCATGGCGACGTTCATACTCCACATACCATCACAGCAGTTCAAAGTGTTTCGGAGTCTGAGCTATTGCAGACTCTCGAAAACTTTGAAGGGGGTCTTGTTGACACTTAAAAAAGACAAGATTCTCATTGGTCCGAACGATATCTAAACTTGTTGACATTTACAAAAGACAAGGGACAGACGAGCTGAAGACCAGTTTTCACCCACCTCCAAGGGACAAGGAAGCGGTTTGGACTCCACTGATCCAGCAAGCAGAACAGTGAACCCGGATTGTTTCTAAACAGACCTCAGCAGGTCTAAGATGCTAGCATTTAGCATTACATTAGCCCAAGGAGATAGCCTCGATTGAGAGGCTAGCATCATCCAGAGCATCGCCAGGAAGCTAACTGATAGCTTCGCCGAAAAGCCTCTTTTCAGGATTTCGCTAAGGATTGCCTCTAGCTCCGCTATGAGATTCAAAGCGGGCAGCTCCGATATCAGCCTGATATGGTCAACCTTTGACCAATCAAATCTCCTGATGAGATTGGATCCAATCTGATCAAATCCGATTAGGATTCAAATATGGCGGGTGATTGCCGCAATCTCTTGACTCTCTTGAAACGAGTAAGAGAATCAGAGAAAATCCTCCAACGAGATGGAAAGGATCAAAACAAATTGGAAAGATCGACCGACTTGCCATTTCCTAGCTCCGCATAAGCTATCCTAGCCTCGCAGCAAGGCTACTTTCTAAATTCAAACAGATTCGGTTCAATCTGTTTCCATATCTTCAAAGGGACGATTATACCCTTACTTTCCCTATAAATAGCCCATCAAGGGTACAGGGACAGAGGGATCAGATCGGGAGAGACTTCAAAGAAAAAAAAGAGAGGACTCCACAAGCAGAGGATTCTTTACAACGCACCGTGCGTTCTCGAATTCAGAGACTCTTTAGAGAAATACTTCTCTCTTTCAGGGTGGTGATACCCTAACAACCTCTTTTCCTTAAGGAATCTCCGGAACCAGGCGAGAAGGAATTCCTCACAGAAGGCGGTTTTGAGAAGTAGCAAGAGGGTTCTACCAATCCTCTATTCTCTGATTCCCGGAACCAGGCGAGAAGGGAATCTCATCGCTCGCATCGTCAAAGGGACAAAGTGGTCGCGCGCTGACCAGACTCCTATCGGCACACTTCTCCAGAATCTCTGAGGAGATCTACTTGTAATCTTTTTTTAAGAATACTTGTAATTTAGCTCCTCAAACTCTTTTTTGTAAGTTTTTTCCCTTTGCAAACATAATGGAAAACACTTCCATTATAGCAAAGAGGCAAAACGGGTCAAATCCACAGGGATAGGAGGCGATAGAAGTATTAACAGCTCGTGTCGCGTAATTGTTAACAATTTTTTTAGAAAGAAAAAAAAGCTAGAAAAAGGAAGAGAAGAAAATGATAAAAATGGTGAATAAAAGAAATGGTTTGGTGAAGGAAATAAAACAAGAAATAGAGGCAAAAGTGAAAACATTGCGAACTGATTTAGAAAGTGGATTTAAAATAAAATAGAACAGAGATGAAATTTGTGGCGAAGAAATGAAAACAAGTGGTGAACGAAAAAGACGATGAAAATGAAGATAAGAAAATGATAAAGTGATTTGAAAATCGGTTCTAAAAACAAAACAAAATGGGAAAACTCATGGCTACTATGTAACGCCCCGATCCCATGGGTAAGGAGACGTTACACGACATATATACATAGGTCAGAAATACCCTCACATATATGTGCTAAGCATCAGTATAAATAAGAATTAGAGTACGAACGTACGTGGTGCATTATACATTTCAACATATGAGTACATTTATAAAGTTATCATAAAATGTGACATAATATTACATGAATATTACATCACCCATAGGCGCAAATGTGAGAATGCAAAAAGATATATAATTATGAATAGTTCAAAAGACGCTCACGAGTTACAAAAGAAAAACTCGAGAGATGAGTAGGGGACCTGGAAGGATAGGGCCCCAGACAGGTCAACTGCTAATCCACGACACAACCATTGCCCAACTCTGATCACCAGAAAGTCCCTCAAGATCCAAGACTTGAACATGTAGGTTCAGGGGAGTCAACACTCCCCAACGAGTGGAAAGATGAGTGCCAACTGGCGGGCATAGATAAGCACACGTGTATCGATAAATCCGAGTTAAAGAGCATGTATAAAAACTGTGTCATGCATGAGCAGGCAATAAGATAATAAATAAAGTAAATGTGGAAACCTAGTTTTATAAGCCCAAATTACCGATCCAGGAGATTAGTACATCGAAGGAATAATCCCAATAAGGAAACTCTCATATATATATATACCCTATATCTCACGTCACCGTATCATGAGTTCATATAACCCGAGTTGTCTCCTAAATTAAAAAACAACATAAAACTGATAATACTGAATAAAATCGAATACAGGCAAAACCAGTTATATAAGCTCAGTTTATGGCTTCATGAGACTAGTACATCAAAGGAATAACCAAACAAGAAAACCCTCATATATATACCTTATGCCCCATATTACCGTAATCCGAGTGTATGCCCTATATTACCGTACTCTGAGTGTATACGACCCGAATTGTAAAACAACACAATGAATTATTGATTAGCATCTTATTATTATTACTCGTCCTACCTATATATCTAGGTATGCGCCCTAGCGTCCTAACACACATACATCCATATATGAGTAAGCTGAGGTTGTTATTGAAAACTGATGATGAAACCAACGGGTTATGTTTATAGTGGGTCCCGTGCACGCCCGGGACCATGGTCCAGGGCGTTCCATTATTGGTGTACGAAACTGGCTACAAGACGTACAGGAGGAGGGTCTTATATTATGCCTATTCAGGAATATAATAGGAGGTAAGGATCTAGAACACTTGGAGGCCCTCAGGTAGAACCAAAAGTTTCAGTTGCACAACATAACTAATATCACTGTAAACATATTCACCACTTGAAGTCTATCAGTTTCCCCCTTACCTGATGTAAGTTGTCCTTTTTATAATTTATAATGCAATTATCAATTTACAAGAATAACAAGAGCAAGTCAGGTATATCAGGAATATATGAGTACATAAGTACTAGAAATACAAGTCACTGTGTATAATACAGGATAGCAGGACAAGATTCTAAAAATATTATAATCACAAGTCTAGTGGTAATATAATAGGTGGCAGGTGATAAGTAATATTAAAAAAGTGTCAGGTGATAGCAAGCAGGTGTCAGGTGATAACTAACAGGTGTCAAGTAATAGCATGTCAGGTAATCAAAATAGTTATTAGCTATTATATATAAAAATACAAAAAATAGTATCGATACTGAGATTGGTACGAATGCAGAAAAACTGTACTAATACAAGGGATCAGTATGAATATAGGAAAAAATACAATTTTTGGAAAACGATTCAAGAAAAGGTTTCAAACTCTTCACAACCATCAAGAAAGAATAATAATCACATTATTAAGCAGGTATGTGGGAAAGCAAGCAAGTGAACATCCAAGCAGAGTTAAACAAGGCTGGAGCGAAATTAATATACAACACTAGATGCCACCACGTTCGGCGTGGTTACCGCTCGGGGCACGACTAAACGTATACGACGGAGCGAGCGTATAAATGCTATACTACTGCGTGTGGCGAAGCCATGCTCACCGTGTAACTATGCTCGAATGGAGTTAGCAAAAAACGTTAAGTGCTAAGTTCGTCTATCAGGTGTAGCTAAAAGACCTGACGGTCTGAACGCACTTCCTCTTTCGAGAAAGTGGGCGAGAACCCAAAGGGCTGAAAGGCAGAAAGACCGAGTAGGTACCTGCAGAGGTGTTAATACCACACAAGAACACATATAAACATGGTTATAATTAGACTATCAGTAGAGTGGTTAAGCCAAAAGGCTGAGCAAAGCAGAAATAAAGTCAGCGAGTAGACAAGCGAACAATCAAGCGGAGCTGAGCAAGGCTTGAGCGAAGCTAGCGCACAGCGCTAAATGCTATCACGCTCGGTGTAGTTACCGCTTGCAGCGAAGCCAGGATAACGTACAATTATCACTTATAGCATAACTACACTCGGGCGGAGTTAGCAATAAAGCGCTAAGCGCTAGGCTCGCCTACCAGGTGGGGTCGAAAGACCTAATGGTCTGAACGCACTCCCTCTTTCGAGGAAGTGGGTGAGAGCCCTTCAAGGCTGGATAGGTACCTGCACAAGATGTTAGTATCACATGAGCACACATAAAAACATGGTAATAATGAGACTATTAGTGAAGTGGTGAAGCCCCGGAGGCCGATGGGGTTCGGAGGCCGAGTAGAGAGCTCGGAGGCTAAATAACCACAAAGGGTCGGCTATAAAGCAGTAAGAGAATAATGTCATAGGTAATATATATGTACAGGTAATAAACTACACTACTACAAGCATTCGTCACACCGATATAGATACATGTCCATAGAATACAAACACACACACACACACACACACACACCCCCTTGGTACAATACACATGTCCACAGAATATAAACACACACACACACACACACACCCCGGTATAATACATAACACCGGTTACATGTTCACAACACCGATAAAAATCTAGCAATACAAACATAATTTACAATTCCATCAACTAAACAATATACACGAGTAAAATACTATTCGCCCATCGAAGCAGGAAAACCCAGAAACGAGGCGAGAACACTCGCCTAAATCTTCAAAAAATGCCGTAAAATCCTGAAACTCCAAATACACATGTACCAGTACCACCCACCATCACCATTTGAGAGAGAGCTAGAGAGAAAATAAAGAGAGACCAAGAGAGAGATAGAAGAGAGAGTGGCATAAGAGAGAGGATTTAGGAGAGAGAAAGAGGGAGATGAGGGAGGTGGCTGGCCTTGGCCGGTCAGGAGGTGGCCATCGGTGGAACTAGCCGCTGACAGTCCTCAACAGAGAGAAAGAGAGAGGGTGAGGGAGGAGCGAGAGATGATAAAGAGAAGAGAAAATGAGACAGAAGAGAGAAAAGAAAAAGAGAAAAATTAAGGGTGAGAGATCCTAGAGGAGAGAGTGGGAGAGCTGGCAAGCCAGGGCGGCGGGTCGCCGCGCTCCAAATTAGAGAGAGAAGAAAGGGAGAAAAGGAAAAGAAAAAATAAAATAAATAGAGAAAGGAAAGGAAGAAGAAGAAGGGGAAGAAGAAGAGGGGTCGGTGTTGGCTCACTCCGTCAATGGGTAAGTTGTCGGAGGCAGCGGCGCAGGCCACAGGCGGCGACAGCGGTGGATATGAGGAAAAAAGATGAAGAAGAGAAAGAAAGAGTGAGAAATGTAGGGAGAGGGAGAGAAAGAGAAGAGATAGAATTAGCCATGGGGAGGTCGACACCAGACTGGGCAGTCACTAGAGGGGGCGGCGCTGCTGCGATAACAACGCTGGCCTGGGGGAGCGACGATCGGCGCCAGGTGGAGAGAGGGGGGAGAGAGGGGGGGCGAGAGAGAGAGTGGAGAGAGAGAGGGTAAAACAAAATGGTAGAGAGAGAGGAAAGAGATATTTATTTTGGGTGCATGGGGTTGTTCCACGCGGAAAGCCAGAAAGTGGGGAAAAGCGGAAAAACCCAATTTAATATATTATATTAATTTAATGCGATGAAATTAGAGTAATTCAGATTAATCCTCAAATATACCCAAAGATAAAAAAATATCATACTGAGGAATAATATGAAATCAAATTTTAGAAATTAAATCTCATTTTCAGATTAAAAATCTTAGAATCAACCAGCGATACCGACGACACCAAATCCGGTCAAGTTTTGATAAATTCAGAAAATTTTTCCAAAAATGCAGTAAAGTAGAAAATGTGATTCTAAGAAATAATATAAAAGATAATTTTAGAAATTAAATCCGATTTATAAATTAAAAATCCAGAAATTGACCAGCAATATTGGTCGACACTGATTTTGAAGATTTTACAGAATAATTTGAAAATTTTCCAAAAAATCATGAAAATCTAAAATATTGAAAAATGACATTTGAAATTAAAATGATCAAATCTATCTACTGAAAAGACTAAATTGATTAATATACTAGGATCAGTTCCTCGGTTCAGACTAGGGCTGACTCCGAGTCCACGAATCCGGATCCAATGCAAAAACAATCGCATAAATAATCTTAAAACAAAAATAAATACGCAAAGTAAATCAAAAAATATGGTCAAAAAATCTGAATACGTATCTAAGTACGTAATTCGGGAACGGGGTGTTACATTCTACCCACCTTAAAAAATTTCGTTCTCAAAATTTCAATAAGTGGTAGATGAACACAAAAATGATAGGGATGAGGTTATACCAATTAAGATATGAATAACTACGGGTGATGCTACCAATCGACTGAGCAAAAATCTCAAGACTAGATGCTTTCTGCGCTCCTGTCATATAAATCCTCTGACAGTGCTTACTAATACTGATAACTGCCAATGAGAGAATACTGCCAGAACTTCAGCAGACTGACTCGCCTGAACAACTTGAGATAAGTTGACTTCGAACTGGCCAAACTTTCTCTGCTCGAATTCTACTTGAATCGACAACGATTATTTCCTTCGAAATATCGTGGCCCAAGAATACGGTGCTTACCTTTTCAGAATGTATACTTACACTGTTGGGTGTGAAGCTGTTCCTGATGAAGAGTCTGCAATAAGATTATAAATATTCTGCATGTTCTCTGTTACTCTGTATGTAGACTATAATATCATAGGTAAAGAAAGCCTGATAAACTTATCGCAGATAAATAAAGAAAACCAATAATAACAAATTCTGAATGTTGGGCGTCAATTACTCTGAAGAGCATATCTAAGAACTCATAATAACTGCTCTCTGAAAGAAAACTCGACTGTAGATTAAATATCTAGAGAATACCCAAGTCCTACAAGGTTGGCCGAATAGATCGTCAGTAAAAATTGTGGCAAGTTGGTTCAAATGCAGCGAAAAAAAACCTGGTTCACTAAGTCCATGCAATACGTCAGGCGGAAGAATCTGGGAGACGAGGTTAGGATACTAAGCTCAACGGAACTAGTCACGAGCGAAGTATGGCCAGGTGGGGCCATTGCGTAACACAACATTAGGCGCTAAGCACTAGGGTGCGGCGGAGCTAATGCTCTGCAAGGCTCGCAGTTAATGAAGCTCGTGCGGCAAAGTCAGCGCATAACACAACGCTAAATGCTGATCGGTCACTGATATTGCATATTTATCATAACATTCTCATATTTATTATTTAATAAACTCTACTATTAATTATCTTTTTGCCTAAATCAATGCAAGCCTTTACTAAAGGAGATGGAAGAGAAAACGAGCCCAGAAGCCCACTAAAATGCAGATTAAATCAAAATCAAGAATTAGGACAAATGTTCAACTAAAGATCAGAGCAAATCAAAGAGATAACACTAGATGAAAACTGGTTAAATTCAGATATTTATGAATCCATTTGGTTAGCTCAAAAATTAAGGAGGACATCGTCGAATCCAGAGCTCAAATAGAGAAAGAAAGTGGACAATACATACAAACAAAAAAATCCAACATAGCCTTCCCCCAGATCTGGCCATCTGGCCAAAAAATTGTCGCGGATCTGCAACATTTCTTGTGGATCTGCCACAATATTATAATATCTAGGGAAGTGTTTGCTCCCTCTATTTTCAGATGCTCTCCCCCTTTCTATTTTTGCTATAAATACCTGCAAATTCTGAGACAAAAGGGAAAGATTTAGGAGAGAGTATAGGCTAGACTGTGCTTTAGTTTGTAACTTAGGTTTTTATTTTTTATTTATGTAATTTTCATTTTTCTTTATGTAACTGAGATTAGAGAGGAGTTTCATGGGAGAACGAGAGTGAAACTTGTACTGAGCGTGACACCGGTGTAAATTGTTCTTCTTTTCTTCCATTTTTTACTTAATCAAATCAAAGTTCCATTTTTATGTTCTTCTTATTCTCTTACTCTTCTTCTATCGGGTTTTAAGGATAATCTAAATGAAACCTATAACATCGAATCTGCCTTGCCATTGCTAGTACCCTTGATTGCTTATGGTGATGGATAGCCGTTTCTATTTATTTTCTCCTTGTTTTTAAATTCATAATTTAAGTTTGGGAACGAGAAAGATCCTATTTGCCATATTTTGCTCACCTTCAAGATGAGGTAAGTCTTTGCCAAGGATTCGAGGTAAGTCATCAACTGAAAAAGGTGAGTAAGTGCTTTTAGGGTTTTCTTCTTTTCTTTTAATCATTAGTTTAGATTACCACCAATCACAACTCTCAACTCTTTATTATTTTTATTTTTTTGTTTATATTTATTTTTCATCTTCTCAATCTTCCACTTTCTTTTTAACTTAACCATAGAGTTCTTTTTCTTTTTCTTTACAAGAACAAAGAAGGCTTTTAAGCATTTCAAGTAAATTAAAGAGAACTTACAACACGCTTCATCACAAGTCCCTCCTTGGGGATAACGACCCGCATAGCCACTTGCTATAGCAGTAGTATTGAGCACCTTGCACTTCTATTCCTAAATTCAAAAATGTTGTATTTTTCTGTGCAGGTTAAACCTCAATCAAATTTTGGCACCATTGCTGGGGAGGGACGGTAAGTACTCTCTTTTTGTTTACTTTATTGGTTGATCGAGCCAAACCTGCACAAGAAAAATACAAACTTTAAGAACAGTGCTAGGTCCTCAATTCGTGTAGCCTAGGGCTAACAGGTCGTGATCCACAGGGAGGGACAGCGATGAAAGCGTTATGTAAGTTTCTTCTTTTAGTATACCAAAACTAGTTAATACTTATCTTTTCAGTTTATAAAAAAATAAAAATGTTAAGTTAAGTTAAGAAAAAGATGGTAGAAGAAGAGATGGTGTTGCTGTTGTTGTTTTAATTATAAAAGAAAAAATAAAAATAGATAAAGAAAACTATTGATGCAAAAATCAAAAATAAAATAAGAATTTTACCTCTACTGTTTGAATCATTTCTTCTTTCTGGAGTATCTTAAATCATCAGATTTGATTTTTGACAGCGAAAGTTATGATTCAAATGCTAAGCTGTATCCAGTCTGAATCCGAATCTAAATTACTTCATCTCATCCATTGATCTTCTCCCTATCCATTTATCCTCTAGAATTTTTAATTTATTTTCTAAAATTGATAAGATATTCATTTATCTTCAGCGAAACAGATAGGGTTTTTCCCTTGAAATGAGATGATTTTATCTTATCTGATATATTCAGTTTTCAGATAAGATAGCTTTTATAACCTTTGGATTTGAATCGATCCCATTTGATTTGAACTTTTGATTAAATTGGATAAATCTGTCAATCTCTCTCTTTTCTTCCTTAGTTACCCTACATGCCACTGGATATGAAAAATACATTAATAGTAGAGTTTTATTTAAATATAAATGCAGAAATGTAACACATATGATATGAAAACATGTAATGCACGTGTGTGATCATCGGTTAACTTTCTTCTCTGTTTTTGTGTATAGGAGGAGACATCAATGAAACTTTTGCTGCAGTGGACATATAAGTAGCCTTGGACTCTGCTCAAGAAAGAAGAGCCCAGAAGCCCTCGGATTTGCCGTATTCTCGCGATAATCTGAGTGAATTACTAACCTGTATTTTTGCAGGTTAGTTGAATTACAAAGTTTAAGTTTTTGCAGCTATTTATTTTCTTATTTGACTCACTATAGATACTTTTCTAACCTCAACAGTAAATTGTTGCTTGTAAATGCTAAAAAATGTTTAGACTTGCAATTAGGCACATATCTATTTCGTTACATTTTTTATTTACTATTGAATAGTGCTGGAGCCAAGGTATGTGTGCATAGCATTTAGTATACGATTCATTCTTTTATGAAATATTGCCTGAGTATTACTTTTTTACTATATACATGTACACTGCACTAAACTGAATTAGGGGATTGTTCTATAAATAAGATAAGGTGGGGAAGTCATTACCCTCGCTTAGCCCACAAATAATCTCCTCGCTCACTAATCCAAATTTAACTTAAAACTGAGTAGACGTTAGCCCTAGGGACATCTCAGACTCAATAAGAGACTGACCTAAGGGGAAGTTGATTAGAATTTGACTCTTGCCAAATAGATGTCAAAGGTTAGGGATTGAGAGGCGAAATCTCAAAGAACAAAGGTTTGGCATAATTAGACCATTACTTAGGCACGAATACCTCCCACTGGTCTTGCCCCTACCTGGCCGATTAACTTGTGGTCAGATTCTGCAATATACCCCACGTTGATAGTCTGACCAGTTAGGAGTCATCTAGGTCTAAGGTCTACACTAACTTAGGCTAGATTTTTTGTTTGTTTATTTATTTTTTGTTTGTTTGTTTTTTATTTTTATTTTAAACATCTTAGTGATATGGATTATAATCACATTATTTTTCTGCACATAGTGATCCATACCTCACTCCGACGTCTTTTGACTCAGATATTACCAACCCAGCATATCATAACTTTAACCAACCAAGTATGCCAGATTGGTCTTATCCAAATCAATATATCCTCCCTTCCTAATATTATGAATAAGACTGGAACAATCATCACTACTCTTCACAGAGTCAATGGGGATATAACTCCCCCGAGTTATATTGTCAACCACCATTCCAACATTCAACTTCAAATTTTTTTTAGTCATGATCAACCCATAAAAAAAAATCTGAGGTGATTAAGGGTATAGAAGCCATGATTGAGTCCCAAGAACAAAAACTGAAAATGATAGACTCATAATTCTTACAAAACTTTCAAATCCAAGATCCTGACTCCATTTTCCAAGCCCCACAACAAGAAGAACCTATGGACTTAGACATGAGTGTGAAAAATCTGATTCAGTCCGAAAATAATTTTTAATCTATCATTAGCTAGAAGCACAAATGAGTCGTTTGATCAACACAGTGAAAGATAAGAATGAGGAAACTCTACCTAATACATTTTCGACCATTCTCGATTGCCCTAGCGATATTGATAGGATCATAGAATCATGGTGTCTTGGAGACTTTAATCAAAAGTCAATTTCATCACACAAACTTGAACTTGACTAATTTCAAACATTGGACAAATTGGCAAGTTTTTCATTCAATGAGATTGAACTTGAACGTGAATGCGACCCTGATCCCCAACCTTGTGATTCAGTTTCCATCTTCGAATCAATGTTGACTCAGGTATCCTTACCCAATTCGGACCAATTTCTTGAGCCAACATTTATTCCCATACCCATAAATCTAGAAATTGAATCACCCATTTTAGATAGTCACATTCTATTGATGGAAAAAGAATGTGAATTTCATTTTTTGATTTGAACTCAATGCTTGAACTGAAACCGAATCTTGAACGTAAACTTGATTTGAGTCTTATTCCCGAGTCAGTATTGGTTCTCGTTCCTTTCGTTTCAGAGCCCAAATCATCCAATTTATCATATCACATTCCTTTATTGGACATAGGTATAAACCATAATGACTCTGTAATGATTTTTCAAGATTGGTCGCATGAAGGGGATAATTTTCATGATAGGATCTTGCATGATCCTATTCATATTGGAGACTGTAAATATGTAAATAGAAAAAGGTCAATAAAGGTGGGTTCCGTGAACACCACATTCTTGATTGCGTAGCAATGATTGGTCCAATCCGACCACTACCGGAACCACCACCGTAAGATAATATTTTTTTCTTCTCTTTCTTCTTTTTCATGTATTTATGCATTCATACATTGAGGACAATGCATGAGATAGGTGTAGGGGAGGGTTCTAACATAACTTAAGTTTCTTTTTATTAAAAAAATTAACATTTTCTTTGCCTTTAAAATTTTTTTGACAATAGAAACAATATTTTGACCCTTTTTAAAAAAAATTAAGTTAATTTTAAGGAATAGGAGAATCATAATTAGGATTTCTTATACTTGGTCAAAATAAGATTATTTATTGATTTCTAAGGTTAGGAAGAGTTTTGATTTTTACCTTGATGAAATATGCATACTTTTATACACTTATACACTTAGGGTTCAAAAACAAACATTCTTATGCCTTATAAAAAAGAGGAAAAGAAAAAGAAAAAGAAAAATATATATATATATATCAAAAATCGTCTGATTAAGCTTGGTATTTGTGCCTCATAAAGCATAAGTATTCAAACCTAAAAGTGGTCCATATAATTAATAAAATTCTTAGTTTTTGTGGCTTTGTTTGCTCGAGTCCTTAAGTCCTTGGGGCGTTTTCTCACCCGGTGCCCTAAAACCATTCAGTTTGAGAATCACCGACTAAAAGCTTATTACATTCGTAGATTAGAAAGACTAATAGAACTAAGAGATAATACCACCAAAAATATGAAACATAAGGCATAAAAGTTAGAGTTAAAGAATCATGAGTCAAAATTTCATTGTCACAAAGGTGCATATGATTTTGGATAAAATAATAGACTAGATGAGAAATATAGTTTGACACCTTACCTTGATTGATAACAAGTTTTTGAATAGAGACTAAGTTACAAATGAAAATTTTGATTTTCCTATAACGTATAGATTACTTGAACTTTTACAATAATACTTCAAATATTTTCTCTCTTTTTTAAAATGATTTTCGAAAAATACTAACATTTTGTTTCTCTTTCTTTATTGATTTTGTGGGTGTAATCTACTGAAAACCCTCTTGAGACAAAACTTGTCCTCTACGGGTAACCTAGAGGATTAATGGCTTATTGCACATGCTAAGTGCAACCATGATTTCTACGAAAGTGAGTTAGAATAGGTTAGCTCTGTTTTACTTTTTATTGTTTTGCTTGAGGACGAGTAAAAGATAGGTGTGAGGGTGTGATCGGTCACTGATATTGCATATATATCGTCACACTCTCATATTTATTGTTTAATAAACTCTGCTATTTAATTATCTTTTTGTCTAAATTAATGCAGGCCTTTACTAAAGGAGATGGAAGAGAAAACGAGCACAAAAGCCTACTAAAATGCAGATTAAATCAAAATCAAGAATTAGGGCAAATGTCCAGCTGAAGATCAGAGTAAATCAGAAAGATAACACCAAATGAAAATCGAGTAAATTCAGATTTTTATTAATCCATTTGGTTTGCTCAAAGATTAAGGAGGTTATCGTCAAATCTAGCGCTCAAACGGAGAAACCAAGAGGACAATACATACAAAAAAAAATCCAACGTAGCCACCCCTCAGATCTGGCCATCTGACCACAAAATTGCCATGGATCTGCTACAATACTATAATATCTGGGGGAGCATTTGCTCCCCTATCTTCAGATGCTTTCTCGCTTTCCATTTTTGATATAAATACCTGCAAATTTTGAGGTTAAAGGGAAGGATTCAGCAGAGAATATAGGCTAGGCTATACTTTAGTTTGTAACTTAGGTTTTTTAATTTTTATTTATGTAATTATCAGTTTTCTATATGTAACTGATATTAGAGAAGAGTTTTAAAGGAGAACGAGAGTGAAACTTGTGCTGAACGTGACACCGGTGTAAGTTATTCTTCTTTTCTTCCATTTTTACTTTATCGAATCAAAGTTACATTTTTATGTTCTTCTTCTTCTCTAATTCTTCTTTTATCAGGTTTTGATGATAATCCAAATGAAACATAAAGCATCGAACCTGCCTTGCTATTACAAGTGCCCTTGATGGCTTATGGTGATGGATAGCCGTTTCTATTTATTTTCTACTTGCTTTTGAGTTTATAGTTTAAGTCTGGGAACGGAGAAGATCCTATTTTCCATGCTTTGCTCACTTTCAAGACAAGGTAAGTCTTTGCTAATGATTCAAGGTAAATCATCAACCGAAAGAGGTAAGTAAGTACTTTTAGGGTTTTTCTTCTTTTCTTTTAAACATTATTTAGATTTCTAATTTCTACCAATCACAATTCTCAACTCTTTACTATTTTCACTTTCTTTGTATAGATTTATTTTTTATTTTATCCACCTTCTCAATCTACCACTTTCTTCTTAACTTAACCATAGAATTCTTTTTTCTTTTCTTTATAAGAACAAAGAAAACTTTTAACCATTTCAAGTAAATTAAAGAGAACTTACAATACACTTCTATCTCAAGTCCTTCTTATGGATCACGACCCGTATAGCCACTTGCTATCATGGTAGTATTGAGCACCTTGCACTTCTATTCTTAAATTCTGAAATTTTGTATTTTTCTGTGTAGGTTAAACCTCAATCAAATGCTAAGCGCCGGGGTACAGTAAAGCCCATGCCTGATTGAACTCGTGTGGCTAGTATATGACTCTTGCTTAGGGAGGCTAAACGGGGCCCAAGGTTCATCAAATCTATAAAGACTGTTGGACATTGTGTTTGAGGTCAGTGAAGTCGATAGAAGAGATCATGATTATTACTAAAAAAACATAGAAAATACCATAGCTCTACCTGATAGAAGTTCTGAATTTGAAAAACCGTTTCAAACTGACACCTCGTGTAGTGATATAGTCTATCTGATTAAATAAGTGATGACTACGTAACTTCTTATACTGATCCACGTAGTGCGTCTATACATATAAGATTAGAATGCGAAGCCGAAGAACTGACTGGTATAAGCTAACACGATGTACTAGAATCAAAGAATATCAGAATAGGGTGAGAGAGAGCCGCATCTATCCTGCCACTACCTCATTAATTTACCCAGATCTTAAGTTAGTATAAAGACTACGAAAGCCAAAATAGGGAAAAATGGATGGAATCCAAAAATCAAAGGAAGGACGATCAAGAGGAAACAAATAACTCTACATTTGTAGCTGGATTGTATAACATGACTCATGCATTCCAGTTGCAAATTTTATTACCATTAATTTGCCTACTGGTTGTACTGTGGATGTGAGAGCCTAGGCTCTGATACCATCCTATAACACTCTGATCCCGTAGGTACAGAGATGTTAATGCGACGTATATACATATGTCAAAAATATCCTCACATATATACGCTAAGCATCAGTACAAGTAAGAATCAGAGTACTGAAGTATGTGGTGTGATGTGTGTGCTTCATATACATATTTTACATCACTTTTTATGTCTAGTATTTGCCATATTTAATGTTGCATGAGTATTTTATTAGTGTTATATTGCAGATTTTAGGTCAAGAGCAAATTAAAAGAAAAGAGAAAAAATTGACGAATCGATGATATCAAGTGAACATAAGAGATGCAGAATCAGAAATCTGAAGCAGAGTTGAGACATCTCAACAGAGCCTTCATGCAAAATCAGAAATTTCATAAAAATCTGGGACTGAAATGCACTAAGAGTTCAGCCACCTAGCCGTAGATTTCGGCCAAGCAGCCGTGGACTAATCAACGGGAATGCCAACTCAGAGGTCAACACGAGTCAGAGAACAGAGCATCAACGCAGTTAGAAGTTCGGCCAGCTGGCCGAACTATGGCGGTAGTTTTGGATAGAATTTTTTTAGAAATTCGTGTAATTTTAGAAACTTAGGTTTTTATATTCGACTAGAATTCTACTGCTCTCTGTTCTATATAAACACCGCCAAGCCTCTTGTATCAAATACAAATTTTATCTCTCTTTTATTTGAGCAAAAATTAATAAAAATTTTACTGTTAGCCATTAAATCTCAGAGCATCTTTAGCGAGGAATTCTTCATAAAAGCTTCTTCCTTTTGGTGCTTTCTTACCTTTCTCTTACTTTTCTCTTTATTTGAGTTTATTTCATGATCTATTTAATATTATAATGTGTTATATTTCTTAATTATGTACTAATTTTTCATAGCTAGGGTATGATGTAGGGATTATATTGATGATATGATATTGTATTTTGTGCAAATTCTACTACATATTTTATAAAGTTAGAATCTTTTGCATGCTAAGTTGTTAATCTGGTGATTTATATTATAATTGGTGTGCACAATTAATCAGAAGGCTAGGTTAGAATCTAAAAGGAGATAACTTAGCAAAAACTTCTAAGATTAATAACCATAACTCGAAACGTTGAGACGTAAGATTTGTGCAGTCAGGTAGAAATATCCATCACACTTAATGCATATTTTAACTAGCAATCTACTAGATCGAGAGATTGTAGATTCTAAATTTAGAAGTTATAATTGGTATTATTTGAGAGACAATACTAATTAGGATAAGGAATTCCAATTATTAGCATAAGTACGATGAATTAGTACAAGTATAATATTTTATCTGATTATAATTATCGAAATCATCACCTTAGTTCTTTTCATATATAATGTAAACCTTTTTAGTAGTAGTTTATTTACAACATCTTCCAACTAAATTGATTATTCAAGTAGAACTAGGAAAGATTAGTTAATACTTGAAACAACAATCCTTGTGGGATGATTGATTGAGGCTAAACCTGCACACAAAATACGAGAATTCAGAACTTATCATAAAATGTGCAAGTGCTCAATTCTTCCGCTATAGCAAGTGGCTATGCGGGTCGTGATCCACAAGGAGGGTTTTGCGATGGAAGCGTTTACGTTTCTTTATTGAAATCCTTATGAAAACCAAACGAGAGTTCTTCTCTGTTTTTAAGTTAAAAAAAATGGAAAAGAATTATGTTAAAGTTAGAAGAAAATGAGAGATGAAGAAGGTGGAAAGAATCAGAAAATGGCGAAAGCGACTATGTACAAATGGTTATTTACAAGGAAGTGAAAAGGATGATTTGGAAGAGGTAATGTTGGTGATTTAATTTACAGAAAAAGAAAAGAAATAAAACAATTACTCACCTTCTTTTCACCAAAAGCTTACCTTGAATCATTAGCGACGATGTTACCTTAAATTGGAGGCAATCAGCGCATAACCCATAAGAGTTGAGTGTTGGTCTCTTCCACATTACATCATCAATACAACTCAAGCATGAAATGATACAGAGAGAGACTCAATTCCATCGTCATGAGCTATCGGTGGCACTCACAAAGGCAAGGCTCTTTCAATGCTTTTAGACTCACTTGGAAGACAGTTGTACCAAAAAGAAAAGTGAAGTAGAAAAGGAGAAGAAGAAAAATAAAAAGAAATACATACAAAGAAAGAACGTCGATTCGATTTCATAACGATCAAAAAAAGAAAGAAACCTTACACCATTGTCACTTTAGCTCAAGCTTCATTCTTGTTCTTCGATGAAAGTCTGATCTCCTCTGAATTACATAAATGAAAACTAAAATTACATGAAAAAGAAAAATAAAAACCTAAACTAAGAAATGGAAAACGAGTCTAAACCCTGTCTCTGCACGGTTGTCCATTTTCAGCGCAAGTACAGGCCTTTTATAGGCAAAACCCAATCTATAGGATCCCGGGGAGGTCGGGGAGCAAACGCTCCCCCTAACTCCCCAACAAAGCTGCGAAAACACGGCTTGGGCCGTGTTTCCGCGGCCAGGGTGTGGCCAGATGGCCACACCCTATTGGTGGGTCTCTCTGGGAGTTTCTTCTGCATTTATCTTTAGTTGGTTTCTTCGTTTGGGTCCAGGATTCTGATGAAATGGCCTTGGATTCTTGGCTTTAACCGATCGATCCTGAGAGGATTCTTCTCAACCGGTTTTCAACCTCTTGATTTTGCCCTTATTCAGTGAGTGCGAATTTATTCTGATTTAATTCAGAATTTGGTGGGCTTTGGGCTCATTTCTCTTCATCTCCTTAAAGATTGGGCCTGCAAATAAATCAAACAATTAATTAGGACAATGCAGGCTTTTATTCTATAATAAGTATAGACATATGATATTAAATATGCAACATTAGCAACCAATCACAACCCCATACCTATCTTTTGCTCGTCCTCGAGCAAAACAACTAAACTATACTAAGGATTATTAGACTACTTTCGTAAGTCACGCGATTGCACTGAGCATGTGCAACAAGCCGTTAAACCTCTAGGTTTCCCGTAGAGGACGAGTTTTGTCTCGTGAGAGTTTTCAGCGGATTACACCCACAAAATCCATAAAGAAAGAGAAATAAAGAGTTAGTATTTTCGAAAAGCATTTTGAAAGAGAAAAAATATTTGAAATAAAATTGTAAGATCTAAGCAATCTATAAGTTATAGGAAGACTGAATTTTTCATTCCTAAACTTAGTCTCTATTCAAAAATTTGTTATCAATCAAGGTAAGGAGTCAAATTGTACTTCTCATCTAGTCTATTACTTTACCCTAAGTCATATGCACCTTGTGACTGCGAAAATTTTGACTAAGGGTTCATTAACTCAACTCTTATGCCTTATATTATATATATATATATATATATATATATATATATATATATATTTGTTGTATTATTTCTTAGTTTTATTAGGCTTTCTAATCTGCCCATGTAACGAGCTTTTAATCGATGACTCCCAAACCAAACGGTCTTAGGGCACGGGTGAGAAAACACCCCAAGGACTTAAGGACTCAAGCAAATAAGGCCACAAAACTAAGGTTTTTATTTATATGATGTACCCCTTTTAGGCGTGAATACTTATGCTTCATGAGGCATAAATACCCAGCTTAATCAGAGGATACACATTTTTTTCTAACTCATCTAATTATCTTTGCATAAATACTAAGGCTTGCTTAGGCCAAAGCACCTAGCTAATCAATAATTAGACTTGTTTTTTACTAACTCATCTAATTATCTTTTGCATAAATACTAAGGCTTGCTTAGGCCAAAGCACCTAGCTAATCAATAATTAGATTTGTTTATTATTATTATTATTTTTTTATAAGGCATAAGAATCTTTATTTTTGAACCCTAAGTGTGTAAGTGTATGAAGTGTGCATATTTTATCAGGGTAAAGATCAAGACTAAATTACTTTGACAAATTTTCTTCCTAACCCTAAAAATCAAACAAATAATCTTATTTTGACCAAGTATAAGAAATCCTAATTTGAATTTTCCTATTCCTTAAAATTAACTTAATTTCTTACAAAAAATATGTCAAAGAATTATTTCTATTTTCAAAAAGTTTTTAATAAAAGAGAAAACCTAAGTTATGTTAGACCCTCCCCCACACCTATCTCATGCATTGTCCTCAATGTATGAATTAATGCATAGATGCATGAAAAAGAAGAAAGGGAAGGAAAGTGTTACCTTAAGGTGGTGGTTCCGGTGGTGGTCTGATTGGTCCACGAAACGCGGCCCAATCGACTTTTCTTTGGGTTCGGAGGAACCCACCAACAATTTCTCTAATATAATCCATTAAAAAGATGTGTCCATAAAGGATTTTATTAAGTATTTGACCCCATCTAATTTCCAAATTCCATAACTGATTTCAGAGTTAAATTTGTCAACCACCTTGTCCCAGAAAGGAGTATGAAATGATAGAATGATTGACTTGGACTCAGGAAGGACAGGAACTAATTCTGACTCAGGAAGGTGACTTAAGTCAAGTAAAGGTTCAGGAGTCGAAATAAGTTCAGGAATTGGGTCCAAGTCAAGAAATTGAAACTCAAGTCCACATATATTTTCTAACAATGGGATGTGACCTAATATGGGTGATTCCAGTCAGGATGATAGGTGAAGGAATCAAAACTGACTCTAAAATATTACTCAAGTTTGGTAACAAAACAGGAGTCAATATTGATTCAGAAAGTTGAACTGGATCACAGATTTGAGAATCTAGGTCACATATCTCATTGAGTTCAATATAAAAAAATTGAGAACTTGCCAATTTGTCAATAGGATTTTCAAAATTGTATAATTGGTCAAGTTCAATATGATCCTCAAAGATGGGGGATTCAATTTCATGATGAATAGGCATAGGATCCAACGTTGACTCGGGAAAAGATCGAAATCAGGTGAAGATACCGGAGTCATAATCGAATCAGGAAGTAGAATTGAATCACTCAGTTGGGGTTCAGGATCATATTCATTTTCAAGTTCTATTTCAGGAAAAGGATAACTTGCTAAACTGTCAATATCTTTTTCAAAATTTGGAGTTTGGGCAAGTTCAAATGGTTATTCTGAAATGGAATCTTGATTTCCAAAACTACAGGACTCTTCGGCTCTAACAGAATGGTTGGTGACATCAGAATTGGTCCAACGGTGAGAATGTAGAGATTCGACCATCATATCTATGTCACGATTACGTGTTTTGAGCCTGAGTCATGGCTTCAAGCATCTTTTCATAGTTGATAGGTTCATTGTTTTGATGAAAAGATGAAGAATTGTCTTGAAAGTGGTAGTGAAATTGTGAGTCCATCAGATTTTGGGATTTGTGTTTGGACTCATGCATACTCATTTCCAAAATTGATGGTTTCTTATTTTGGACGGGTGGAACTGAGTATGAATCTTGAAAATATTGTGGACTAGGTGGAGAAGGAGGACAATTTGGTTGAAAATTGGACTCGGGGTAGGTGAATCGCCACTGACTCTGTGAAGAGTTGAAATCGTTATGGAAATTATAGTCATACGATGGGGGACATGGGTTATATTGATTCGAATAAGACCAATCCGGCACACTAGGTTGGTTAAAGTCATGATATGCTGGGTTGGTAATATCTGAAAAAGAGTTTGATGTGTAATATGGATTATTATTGAAGTTGGAAAAATTGTTATTATAGGCCATATCACACAATGGAATACAAACAAAAAGAAAGAAAAACAAACAAATAAACAAACAAAGAAAAAGAAAAAATTCTAACTTAAGTTATGGTAGACCTATGAACTAGACGACTCCTAACTGGTTAGACTGTCCCCGGGAGGTCCAATGCAGACTTTGACCACAAGCTAATTAGCCAGGTCAGGGCAAGGTTGGTGGGAGGTTTTCCGTCAAAGACGTTCCTTAATTAAATAACCACCAACCTTCGGGCTTTCGGCCCTTAATCCCTTTCCTAGACACTGATTTTGCAGGAGTCAAATTTTAACACTTTTTCCCCTTAGGATTATCTCCTAATTGAGTCCGAGATGTCCCTAGGGCCAACGTCTACTCATTTTAAGTTAGGCTTGGGTTAGTGAGTGCTTGGAATCTGATTTTTGGGCTAAGGAAGGGTGATTAAATCCTCACCTTATCTTGTTAATGGGTGATGCCCTTAAAATCAATTTGTGCAAGTGTACAAGATATGTAAATAAGATGCACTCAAAGTGATGTAAATCAACCAAGAGATGAGTCCTATTCTACATGCAATGCGAACGTATCTTGCTCCAGCACTCTTCAACAGTAAAAAAATTGAATTGAAAAGACACGTGCCTAAAAGTGTAAACGTCTAATCAACTTTTAAAATTTTCAACGAACGTTTTACTGTTGACTTATTAGCAGGCTTTTGTGATAGCAGATAAGAAATAAAGAATTGCAGTAGCTGTTTTGGCAAAGAAAGCAACCCTGCACAAAACCTGTTTAGTAGTCAACTCCTTTTTGCCGCGTTTTCGCGGCGTTGGCCGCGGATCCGCGGCAAAGCAGAGGGCACTTGGTCTCTGCTATCTAGAGCAGAGGCCCAAGGCCACTTATATGTTACTGCAACTTTAATTTCTTGTTTTGCTTGCCCTTAACCTGCAACTGAGAAGAAAATTCGTTTAGTTCTAAAAAATTTTCAAAAAAAATCAGATTTCAATAAAAACGTTACCCTCCCCGGCAACGGCGCCAAAATTTGATTGAGGCTAAACCTGCACACAAAATACGAGATTTCAGAACTTATCATAAAAATGTGTAAGTGCTCAATTCTTCCGCTATAGCAAGTGGCTATGCGGGTCGTGATCCACAAGGAGGGTTTTGCGATGGAAGCGTTTACGTTTCTTTATTGAAATCCTTATGAAAACCAAACGAGAGTTCTTCTCTATTTTTAAGTTTAAAAAAAATGAAAAAGAATTATGTTAAAGTTAGAAGAAAATGAGAGATGAAGAAGGTGGAAAGAATCAGAAAACGGCGAAAGCGACTATGTACAAATGGTTATTTACAAGGAAGTGAAAAGGATGATTTGGAAGAGGTAATGTTGGTGATTTAATTTACAGAAAAAGAAAAGAAATAAAACAATTACTCACCTTCTTTTCACCAAAAGCTTACCTTGAATCATTAGCGACGATGTTACCTTGAATTGGAGGCAATCAGCGCATAGCCCATAAGAGTTGAGTGTTGGTCTCTTCCACATTACATCATCAAGACAACTCAAGCATGAAATGATACAGAGAGAGACTCAATTCCATCGTCATGAGCTATCGGTGGCACTTGCAAAGGCAAGGCTCTTTAAATGCTTTTAGACTCATTTGGAAGACAGTTGTACCAAAAAGAAACGTGAAGTAGAAAAGGAGAAGAAGAAAACTAAAAAGAAGTACATACAAAGAAAGAACATCGATTCGATTTCATAACGATCAAAGAAAAGAAAGAAACCTTACACCATTGTCACTTTAGCTCAAGCTTCATTCTTGTTCTTCGATGAAAGTCTGATCTCCTCTGAATTACATAAATGAAAACTAAAATTACATGAAAAAGAAAAAACAAAACCTAAACTAAGAAATTGAAAACGAGTCTAAACCCTATCTCTGCATGGTCGTCCATTTTCAGCACAAGTACAGGCCTTTTATAGGCAAAAACCCAATCTATAGAATCCCGGGGAGGTCAGGGGAGCAAACGCTCCCCCTAACTCCCCAACAAAGCCGCGAAAACGCGGCTTGGGCCGCGTTTTCGCGGCCAGGGTGTGGCCAGATGGCCACACCTGTTGATGGGTCTCTCTGGGAGTTTCTTCTGTATTTATCTTTAGTTGGTTTCTTCGTTTGGGTCCAGGATTCTGAGGAAATGGCCTTAGATTCTTGGCTTTAACCGATCGATTCTGAGAGGATTCTTCTCAACCGGTTTTCAACCTCTTGATTTTGCCCTGATTCAGTGAGTGCGAATTTATTCTGATTTAATTCAGAATTTTGGTGGGCTTTGGGCTCATTTCTCTTCATCTCCTTAAAGATTGGGCCTGCAAATAAATCAAACAATTAATTAGGACAATGCAGGCTTTTATTCTATAATAAGTATGGACATATGATATTAAATATGCAATATCAGCGACCAATCAATGATACTCTATTTCACTCTATATTACTTGTTAACGATTGGTGCACTTGCCATTTCATTCGCATCAAGTTTTTGGCGCCGTTGTCGGGGATTGTATAATTTTCAATTTCAATAATATCGTTTACTATTCTACTTTGAATTCTGTCTGCAGATCTAATATAAAAAAAATTCTCTAAGGTTACAAGGAGTTTCAACCTCAACAGAACACAGAATTCGGTCAGGCGGCCAAAATTTGGCCAGGTAGCCAAACTCCTGTTCTGAACAGAGTTGAGTTTTCTTCAGACTTACAGTTACTAGTAAATGAGACGTTCTACGAGTGTTGAACTCTTAGAACCTGATCCAGAGATCGACAGATGCTTCAAACGCTTTCTAAAGGAGAAACGAGATCGAGAAAAAGTGATGGAGGATTAAAACAAGAAAAAAGCTTTGAGGGATTATGTTTTTCCCTCTCACTACAGCCAATTCATGCATCATTGTACCAACAATTCAAGCAAACAACTTTGAACTGAAGTCAGGGTTAATTTAGATAGTGCAACACACATGTCAATTTGGAGGATTCCCATATGATGACCCCAATGAACACATTTCTAGTTTTCTAGAGATATGCGACATACAAAGGATAACTGGTGTGTCCCCGGTGGTAATAAAGCTGAAACTTTTTCCTTTTTCCTTGAAGGATAAAGTGAAGAAATGGTTCAATTCTTTACCTAAGAATACCATAGCAACGTGGAATGAGATAGCAAATAAGTTTCTCACAAAGTACTTCCCTCTATCTAAAGTGGCAAAACTCTGATGTGATCTCACAACCTTCACCCAACTTTAATCTTAAAGCATTTATGAAGCTTGGGAAAGTTACAAAGGATTGGTTAGGAAAGTCCCACATCATGGACTTCCTGCTTAGTTGGAAATTCAATTCTTTTACAATGGATTGAATCCAAATACCAAGATGATAATTGACGCGGCCGCGGGAGGAGCACTCATGAGAAAGAAACATGATGAGGCATACGAGCTTCTTGAGGAGATGGCCTCAAATAGCTACTAATGGCAATCAGATCGAGCGATGCTAAGGAAAGCGGCCGGAATACATGAGATAGATGCAATCTCCGCAATACATGCACAACTTGCATTGTTAACAAAGAAACTCGATGCAACTAATGTAAGCACCATCCAAACCCAAAACGCTCCATATGATGCATTTGCTGCAGGGCAACCAACCAATAAGGACAAGTTGGTAACTTTGGGTTCCCTTTAACCGAGCAGGCAAATTACGCGAACAACTTCTAAAGGAACAATCCCACCCCTATTCAAATACGTATACACCAGCATGGAGAAATCATCCTAATGGGGTGGTAATAACAATATTGCTCTAAGGGCGAATAACTTTCTGCAACAGTAAGCAAGGCCGCCACCACCACAAGAGAAGAAGCCATGTTTGGAGGAGACAATGCAAAAGCTCGCCGCCACTACACAAACATTCATGACCACCACAGACACCAACCTGAAGAACCAAGCAGCTGCAATTCATAACCTAGAGGCGCAGATGAGCCAAATTTCCAGCCTGCTGTCCAATCGACCACATGGATCGTTACCAAGCAACACGAAGGTAAATCCCAAAGAACACGTCAAGGCAATCACGTTAATGAAAATACACTTAGAGGGGGGTGAATAGGTGTACTTGCTAGTCTAATAACAAATGATGCGAAATTAAAATTCAATTGTAACACACTATGTATAACCAAAGAGTGTAGCGGAATTTTCCGTGAAGGGCTCTGGGCTATATCCTCAAGATTCCGCTAGAGTAAGAGTTGAGGTGCTATATGAAGCTCTCTTATTTCAACACAAGTATGAGCACACAAACAATACAAAGCATGTATGAGATATGAATAATATAAGTAATGCAAGATATAAGAGAGATCACAATAGACTACAAATAATATTTCTCACAAAAACAAGATCTTATAAATAGGATAGAGATGATAGCTCAAGTGTGAGAAAATAAGGTGTTTGAAAATAAAAAAATACAAAGAAAAATACTTGGAAAAAATACTAGAATGAAATAAAATGAAGATCAAAACCAATTCCCAAAGACTCTATTTTTCTTTGATTTTTCCAACCCTTGAAAACAAAATAAAAATAAATCTTTTTGGCACAAAAACTCTTTCAAACTTACTGCAAAACTCTTAGAAGATAGGAAGAGAAGCTCACTAAAAATCTTGTTAAAAACAGTCCCAAAGATGGCTTATTTATAACCTCTTAAAAAACTAGCCATTGGCAGCCAGAAAGGTCCAGATTGCCCTTCCAATCGACCAGCCGATCGACCGGCCCAATGGTCATATTTCTGATCGTTGGCGCTCTGGTCGACCGCCCGGTCGACCGGCAGTGCACGAGAGTGAGGTACTTTCAGTCGTTCGACCACGCGGTCGACCGGCCTTCTAGGCTGGTCCTTGTACACGTCCTCGTTCACATCGGTCGACCGACCAATGGTCCGGTCGACCGTCTGGTCGACCGCCAGCTGGTTCTGGCAGACAATATGGAACTTGAAACTTAGTTTATTTAACTCTAATAAAATCCCATAAATTCTCATAAATTCTACAAAAATCAGTTCTTATAAATATTTTAATAACAAATATGTGTGACCAAAAATTAACACATATTACAAACTATTTGAACTATTTTTGTGATATAAAAATTAGGCTTAAACACAAAATCGGTTTTCTGAAAACCAAACTTTGAAATGAAAATCCGATTTTTCCTAAACTTGTATAAATACAAAAAAAATATAATATTAAAACACTTTTGAAGCATACTGTATATGGATAGAATCTAATACATATGTAAATGATATATCTATGTTTTTGACATGAAATCCAAAAATAGGTCTTGTTAATTACAAAACTCTAAACACATGAAATAGACCATCAAAATAAGTTTTTCTAAATATATGAAGCACAAATGTATATAGATGAAATCCTATATACATTAAACTATGCAAACTTGTCTTGATTCTATCTATTCATGAAAATCATATACATGTGAACTAGAAATCTAAAACTTATTAAACCGAAAGCCAAACTTATTGAACTTGTGTGAGTGAGTGAACTTGAGCATATCAACACTATCTATCTTTACACAAGATCTAAACACAGCTAAACTAAACACAAACTGAAGTCTTCTTATAGAACTCCTTCTCTAAGCTGACTCGATCCAAACACGATCCAAAGAGTTTGACTCCAACCGAGTGCTACATGCGATCTTGACGCGTGAGCTCTTGAATCTACATGTGTTAGATCTAAAATTCTTTTATTGAAGCTAAGCACCTACTAAGATCTTGATCAAATATCTGAAACTATATAAACATAAGATCATTAGTATTATAACTGCATGAGTTAATCATCATCAAAACTAGAGTGATAGTCGTTTGGGCTAACAATCTCCCTCTTTTTGATGATGACAAAACTCATGGAGTTATATATGCATGGATTAAAGATAAGCTTCATAAAAGCTCCCCTTAACTCATGTATAGCAATAAACATAAAGATATTTAATGAACTACATAAAGTAAATAAAACATATATGCATAAATACCAATATTAAGCATGCATATATGAACTCACTATATACTTCTCCCCTTTTTTTGTTAATGCATCAATAAAGGGGTGAGGACAATCAAACAATAAAGATGTATATACGATATACATTCATGAAGAGAAGAGATGGTAAGTTAGCTCCCCCTGCATACATGCATTACATGGAGAAGGAATGACTATACCCTAACCGCTTAAAGCATTATATACAATTTATAAGCGGAGATGTTAAGCTCCCCCTACACACGTGTATCACATAAGGAAGAGAGATCAAGCTCTACTATATGTGTCACTTCTGTTGGCCCAAAGGCCTATCGCCCTAGTTTTGATGATGATCAACTCATGAAGTTATATTTACTAATGATCTTGTGCTAATTAGTGACAGATTCATGATCAAGGTCTTAGTAGGTGCAAAGCTCAACAAAGGTTAAAAGATCAAGATTTGGAGCTTGCATGTTGTGATCCAAGGAGCTTTGGACCAAGTCAAGAAGATGAGAAGCCTTCAAGTGAAGACTTCAAGAAGTTGAAGACTTGGGTCTAGGTATAGAATTTGTTTTTTTGTTTGTTTTAGTAAAAATGTAAAGGATAGATAGTTGGTGGATTGCTCAAGTTATATCACACACACACACTCTTGATAGAACTCTTGATTTAATTGATTTCATAAAAGATTTTGTTTTTAGAAAAGAACTTTTATTTTAGAAAAAGATTTTTCTTTGAGACAAATATTTGTTGGTTTTTGGTATTTCTATCATGATTAGAGCTTTATGTCAAAAACATAGATACTCCATATTGATTGTGTAGTGGATCATATCCATACACACCATGCTTTTAAATGAACTCAAATATCTTGTTTTTGTTTTTGATAAAGGTTTGGAAAAACATTTCATGGACAATTAAGTTTTTATCAAAAGAATTTTTACCAAGTATCTTACCCTGATAGTAGTATGACACATGCTCATACTCTATGATTTTTCAAGACCAAAATATTTTATCCAAGACCCAAAACCTAAATCCAAATTGTCCAGGTCCTGGAAGTTCTGATTTTTCAGAATTTCTCAGTGACCGGTCGACCGGCAGTCGACCGGCACTCGACCGACATGCACAGTTTTTGTGCATGTGCATATCAGTCGACCGGAGTCGACCGATACTCGACCGACCCAAACCTGTTGCTCTCTGGAAAATGCCAATCGACTGGATCGGTCGACCGACAGTTCTTTCCAGAAGAGCGGTCGACTCACCAGTCGACCGGTGGCTGCAACGGTCAGAAAAATGACCGTTGGCCGGTCGACCGGCGGTCGACCGCCAGCTCTGACAGAACCCCAACGGCTCTATTTTCTGGCAGCCTATAAATTGGGATTTTGTCATCTGTTTTGAGGTTAACATTTAGGAGACTTCTTGAGCTGTTTTTCAGACACTTTTAGAGGAGTTTCTCTACAAGATTTTAGTGCAAATACTTCCAATCAAAAGGAAGAGTTTTTATCAAGAGAGTGTTTAAGTGATTTCTTGTGTTTTCCAACAAAGCTTTCTTTCCTTCATTTTCTCACCACACACTTGAGCTATCCATTGCTAGATATTCCTATAGGTGTGTTGTAGTGAGAGTGCTCTTTAGGTGATCAAGTGTTGTGATCATCAAAGAGATCTTTTCTTTGTATTTGAGGAAACGGGCAAGTGTGCTCGTTGTTGGTGGTTGGAGTTCGGTTGTGAACTCTTGGTGGTAGAGGTACGGCCTCGGCGAGTCGGTGGACTTGCGTGTGTACGGGACTTGGGAGTCCGAGGGTTTGTAGGTGTACGGCACCGAGGAGAGATCCATTGGGATCTTGCATAGTGGAAACCCTTCGTGTGTCGAAGGCGGGGATGTAGAGCAAGTGTGCTCGAACCTCGAAACAAACCCTTTGTGTTTGCGATTGCTTACTCTTCCCTCTCTCTCTCTTTGTCTATTTTATATCTTGCATTCAATTTATTGTGTTCATCTTATATATGCATGATATTTTCCCTTGTGCTTAATTGATATATATAATTGCGTGGGATTGTTGTTAACACTAGTATTCAACCAAGAGAGCCAACGCGGCACCTCAACGCATTCAAGGGGAATCTAGAGGAGCTTGTCCAGAGCCTCGCAAGGGGAATTCGGCAACACTCTTGAGTTATACATAAGTGTTTAATTAAAAGAAATTTTAATTTGGTCTACTTAGTTTTAATTCCGCATTATTTGTTCATAAGTGACCATTAGATTAGCCATCACCTATTCACCCCCCCTCTAGGTGATCTTACAATTGGTATCAGAGCTAGTGCTCTTGATAAGGGTCTAACAACCTAAGAGTTAAAGATCCTACATTTGGGCTAATCATAATATTTGTTGTACACACACACCTCACCATGGACTTTATGTCACCACCCACCTTTGATATTCTTAACATCCACATTTGGAAAGTTAAGATGTCATTATTCCTCAAAGCCTTAGGTTATAATGTATATCTTGCCACTACTAATAATGCTTATTGTATAGATGGTAAGAATCTTGAGGCTAATACAAAAGCCCTAAATGCTTTGAAGAGTACCCTAAATGATGATTACTTATTTAGGGTTGCTAATATTGATATGGTTTTTGTAGTATGGAACACCCTCATCTCCCTTGGCGAAAATGAACAATACTATGCGGGGAGTGATTCGGATGTTGGAAGCGACACCTCCAACAAGTGCTACATGGTCCAAGGGGATGACCCCCTTGAGGTAAATACCGAATCCGATGATGAGGACATGTCATATGATGAGCTTACTTCATTTTGCCATATGATTATTGAAAAATATGACATGATAAAGAAAGAAAATAAAAATTTGAAAAAGGAAATTGCTTGCATGCATGTAGATCATGACTCATATAGAGATAACATTGCATGCTTAGAAAAAGATAACAAGATTTTGAAAAAGAACATTGATTGCATGCATGTAGAAAATGATTCTTTTAGAAATAAACTTGCATGTTTAGAAAAAGAAAATAATGATTTGAAAATGAAAATGTTTCCCTTATGTCTAAATTAAATGATTTATGTGAAGGGAACACTATTTTGAAGGAAAAGATTATTTTGGTGGAAACTCAAAAAGAAGTTGTTTTTCAAGAAAACAAGACTTTGAAAAGAAAGATTTGTGAAAAAGAAAAAGAAGATGTTTGTAAAAAGAAAATGAAAATTGATCATATATCTCACCATGCTTTACATGCATCCACTAGTAAGATTAATAATTTGAAAAATAAGATGAATAATTTGAGCTCTAATTTGAGCACATGTGCATTTAATCATTCTAAGTTGGAATCTTTGTTTCAAAAGAAACAAGTTCCCCATGCTCATGCACATCATCATACTCATCATGCTCATGCTTATGATGCACAACACGATCACAATCACACTCATAAGCATCATGCTAAGGTGTACATTTGTACATATTGTGGCCGCAAAGGCCATCTAGCAAAATATTGTTTTGATAAGAAACCATATCTATATTTTGCTAAGTATAATAAATTTTGGGTTCCTTACAACAATGCTAACCCCAAAGGACCCAAGAAAATATGGGTACCAAAACCCCCACCTTTTGATTTTGATGTAGGTGAGGGCTCTCACAAAACGTGAGAGGATTAGTGCCTTGGTAGCGAATGCAATGGATATGATGGACACTCTTGTAGATGCATTGCTATCAAGGGAATTTTGGTGGAAAAGACCACCATGCTTGGAGCTTTGAAGTTGGTAACAATTTCTTAACTCATATTTTTATATACATGCTTTTACTTATTTCATACATTCATAGCATGTTCATGATTTTGTTTGATTTGTGCTTCATGTGGTATTTACATGCTTAGATGTAGAATATATCAAACTTGTATGTATACATATACAAATAGTGAATTACAATTGACTCTTAAATAATTTGAACTTCATGCTCACTTGTATCCACTTTATGCATATGTATAATCTAGTTTTGATAATTCTCATATATACATGTTTTGCCAATTTTAGTGATTTACTTCATGTATATGCATGTTTAATTCAAATCTAATAAATATACATGTATACCCGTGAGTCTCTTGCCTTCATGCAAACATTTAATAGACTCTTTTAATATTTGGGATATGTATGCATATTGTTAGATTTGTATAAACCATACATATACCATGAAAATTGTTGATTTTAGTGAAAAATGATTTTTCATGATTTGTTGTTAAAAATTTGACTTATGATCGTTTTGGGCTTCAATGACTATTTTCATGTAGACACTATTTACATAACCTTTGAACACTCTATCTTTAAGAAAAATATAATTTGGAGCTTTATGGAATATGAGTGCTTGAACTTTTATGTATTTAGTAGTATTCATGAAATACATATGATCTTATATTTTTTTTAAGGATCTTTAACTAGTTTGTCAAAAATCCATTTAAACTAGTTATCTATTCTTCAAGTATTGCACATGATTCTATTTTTATGGATAAATTCTTTTGTGATTTCAAAATTTTTGATGCTACATTGTATTGAATATTAGTTTAGATGTTAGTATTTGTCAACACTTGGATTTATACTTGTACACCTTATGGACCACAAATAAATCTATATATGATTGGGTTGAATGCTTATTTGTGCCTATTAGATGTACTAGTATAGCCTTGTGTTGATGATCATTACATTCTTAAACTTGTATTCCCATTTGGATTTATGTTTTGATCATGTGATTTCATTTCATGTATATGTTTCTTTTGCCAAAACATTAAAATATACATGGATAACCCTTGAGTCATTTGCTTTTCATGCAAATCTATTTATAAGGACTCAATTGTATTTTGGGGATATGTATGTATACTTAATGTCTTGTCAAAACATACATATGCTATGAAATATAATTTTGATGATTTTCATATATTAAAATTTGTAATGATTTTCGTATTTTCAAAATTTATGATTTTAAGGAATATTGAGTTTTATTGCAACTTTCATGATGCCATGTTTCACATAACATTAGTACACTCACTTCTTTTGAAAATATTATATGGACTTTATGGATTAGAGTGTTTTAGTGCCTTGTGATTTATGCATATTCCATGAAAAACCTTTTAACTTATTCCTTGATGGAAGGATCTCGTACTAGTTCTTAAAACACGTTCATTTAACTAGTTCGAATTCTTCATATGGTAGATTATATGATGTATACACATATGCTTACTTTTCAAATTGGTATCATTGGTTATTTGCAATTGGTATCAATATGACTTCATATTGTGTATATCCATATTTTGATTGTATGTATGAATGCCTTCAAATTATATCAATTTCTATCGGTATTATCTTGTCATACATATATGTTATCTATTTGTGCTTATTTTACAAGTGGTATTTCCTTTAAAGCACAAAGATTGTTGATGCTAAGCTTAATTAGATTTCAAATTGGTATTTCATAATAAGCTTATGCATTATGTTTTGAAATTGGTATCAAAAATTCAAAATTTGATTATTTTACAATTGATATCTCAAAATTTGTTGTTACTAAGAAAAAGTTAAAATTTTGTTTTGATAAAGAAAAATTCAAAATTTTTGATTTGTATTGTCTATATGCAAGGAGAGCTTAACATCTCTTCCATATGTAGATTCATGTTGAGTATATTATAATTTGAGGAACTTGACAACTCTTCTTTTCATGATATACGTGTGTAGGGGGAGCTTCACATCTCCTCTTATGCATGACATATTATACGTTATGTGAATTAGGGCTTGTCATCCCTCTTTCATGCAATGTATATGTGTCGGGAAGCTAACTTAACGTCTTCCTCTTCATGAATTTATATCGCATATAAATCTTATTGATTGATTTGTTTTTACCCTCCTTGATTTCCTTGTTTTTGACAAAAAGGGGGAGAAAATTTGTTTGATGATTTGAACTTTGAACCCTTTGTTGATGATTGACAAAAAGGGGGAGAAGTATTTGAGTTATATGCATGATTTCCTTAAGGGGGAGAAGTATTTGTTCCTTACTTAAGGGAGAGAAAGATTTTGAGATGATTTTGAGTTTTTATACTTGTGCTTTTACTCATGCATCACAAGAAATAAAAGATTTGTTTTGTTTTACATGCATTCATTTGCATACATTATTATGTGCTTCATTGAATATCTATTGCTTATTTATTATGCATGAGTTAAGGGGGAGCTTCTTTGAAGCCTTACTTTAATCCATGCATATATAACTCCATGAGTTTTGTCATCATCAAAAAGGGGGAGATTGTTGGCCCAAAGGCCTATCGCCCTAGTTTTGATGATGATCAACTCATGAAGTTATATTTACTAATGATCTTGTGCTAATTAGTGACAGATTCATGATCAAGGTCTTAGTAGGTGCAAAGCTCAACAAAGGTTAAAAGATCAAGATTTGGAGCTTGCATGTTGTGATCCAAGGAGCTTTGGACCAAGTCAAGAAGATGAGAAGCCTTCAAGTGAAGACTTCAAGAAGTTGAAGACTTGGTCTAGGTATAGAATTTGTTTTTTTGTTTGTTTTAGTAAAAATGTAAAGGATAGATAGTTGGTGGATTGCTCAAGTTATATCACACACACACACTCTTGATAGAACTCTTGATTTAATTGATTTCATAAAAGATTTTGTTTTTAGAAAAGAACTTTTATTTTAGAAAAAGATTTTTCTTTGAGACAAAATATTTGTTGGTTTTTGGTATTTCTATCATGATTAGAGCTTTATGTCAAAAACATAGATACTCCATATTGATTGTGTAGTGGATCATATCCATACACACCATGCTTTTAAATGAACTCAAATATCTTGTTTTTGTTTTTGATAAAGGTTTGGAAAAACATTTCATGGACAATTAAGTTTTTATCAAAAGAATTTTTACCAAGTATCTTACCCTGATAGTAGTATGACACATGCTCATACTCTATGATTTTTCAAGACCAAAATATTTTATCCAAGACCCAAAACCTAAATCCAAATTGTCCAGGTCCTGGAAGTTCTGATTTTTCAGAATTTCTCAGTGACCGGTCGACCGGCAGTCGACCGGCACTCGACCGACATGCACAGTTTTTGTGCATGTGCGTATCAGTCGACCGGAGTCGACCGATACTCGACCGACCCAAACCTGTTGCTCTCTGGAAAATGCCAATCGACTGGATCGGTCGACCGACAGTTCTTTCCAGAAGAGCGGTCGACTCACCAGTCGACCGGTGGCTGCAACGGTCAGAAAAATGACCGTTGGCCGGTCGACCGGCGGTCGACCGCCAGCTCTGACAGAACCCCAACGGCTCTATTTTCTGGCAGCCTATAAATTGGGATTTTGTCATCTGTTTTGAGGTTAACATTTAGGAGACTTCTTGAGCTGTTTTTCAGACACTTTTAGAGGAGTTTCTCTACAAGATTTTAGTGCAAATACTTCCAATCAAAAGGAAGAGTTTTTATCAGAGAGTGTTTAAGTGATTTCTTGTGTTTTCCAACAAAGCTTTCTTTCCTTCATTTTCTCACCACACACTTGAGCTATCCATTGCTAGATATTCCTATAGGTGTGTTGTAGTGAGAGTGCTCTTTAGGTGATCAAGTGTTGTGATCATCAAAGAGATCTTTTCTTTGTATTTGAGGAAACGGGCAAGTGTGCTCGTTGTTGGTGGTTGGAGTTCGGTTGTGAACTCTTGGTGGTAGAGGTACGGCCTCGGCGAGTCGGTGGACTTGCGTGTGTACGGGACTTGGGAGTCCGAGGGTTTGTAGGTGTACGGCACCGAGGAGAGATCCATTGGGATCTTGCATAGTGGAAACCCTTCGTGTGTCGAAGGCGGGGATGTAGAGCAAGTGTGCTCGAACCTCGAAACAAACCCTTTGTGTTTGCGATTGCTTACTCTTCCCTCTCTCTCTTTGTCTATTTTATATCTTGCATTCAATTTATTGTGTTCATCTTATATATGCATGATATTTTCCCTTGTGCTTAATTGATATATATAATTGCGTGGGATTGTTGTTAACACTAGTATTCAACCAAGAGAGCCAACGCGGCACCTCAACCCATTCAAGGGGAATCTAGAGGAGCTTGTCCAGAGCCTCGCAAGGGGAATTCGGCAACACTCTTGAGTTATACATAAGTGTTTAATTAAAAGAAATTTTAATTTGGTCTACTTAGTTTTAATTCCGCATTATTTGTTCATAAGTGACCATTAGATTAGCCATCACCTATTCACCCCCCCTCTAGGTGATCTTACAACTTCAACATGAATATATATATAAAGGAGATGTTAAGCTCCCCTTGCATATAGGCAATACATATCAAAAAATTTTGAAACCACTTTTTAAAACAAATTTTTAAAATTTTTTGAAGTCAACAAAATGAATTATGATGCCAATAAAATCAAATTATCGTTGACAAAAATAAAAGTTGGTACCACTTGTAAAAAAAACTTTTCAAGAAACCAAAAGTAGATTATGATACCAATTGAAGGTGAAATATGAAGTACATTTTGATACCAAATAAATACTAGTTGAAATCAATGCATAAGCTTGTAAAGATACCAAACATTTAGAAAAAATTAAACTTAACATAAACATAATTTGTGCTTTTAAAAATGTAAAGACATTGTAAAAATAAGCACAATCAAATCATATATATGTATGTATAAAAATGAAAATACCAATTAAAATTGATACTAATTGAAATTTGAAGCATACATATATAAGAAATCAAATAAGAGTATACAAAATGAAATAGCATGAAGATCATGTATATAACTCATACCTACCACCCTATTCATGCACAAGTTTAAAAGATATTCAATGAGGGTGTAAAAGGCATGATCACCCATCCAACCGCCCTTGGAAAGTAGGGGTTTTCAAAAATATAATTGAAAATAATTTAACATATTTGAAAATCACTACCAATTGAAGAATAAAGATTAGTTTAAAGATGATTTTGAAAACTAGTATTAAATCCTTCAAACATGAAATCAAATCATATATCCCATGAAAATATGAAAATCACATAATAATTGACACTCAAGATCTATAAAGCACATATTAAACTCATGAAAATAAAGTCATGAGTAAACACCAAACATAGAGTGTAAAAATCATGTAATAAGCATAATCATGGAGATAGGCAATGAAACACAATGAAATTTCTTTTATCAAAAGAGAGAAATCATCAAAACTAAATACACTTCAAGGTATATATATGTTTTATTGAAATAAAAGTATACATACATATCCTAAACATAAATGAGTCTATGATAAAAATTTTACATGAAAAGCAAGTGACTCTAGGATAGACATGTATATCCAATAGTTTTAGACAAAATTAACATATACATGAAGATAAACACATTTTTATGAAAACATATACAAAAATAAGTAAAACAAGTAAAGATGCAATAATCATCAAAACTAGGTTATACATGTACATGTAATGAGTATAAATAAATAATGAAGCACAAACACATAATAATCAAGTATAACTCACTACTTGTACAAGTATAAATACAAGTTTTAACGAAAACTTTATCTAAATAAGTACTCAAAATATGAAGTGCAAAATCATAAACAACCATGATCATTAGGTTGAATGCCGGTGCTTTAGATTTAGGATATACACAATAGCTAAACTATAGTGAGAACACAAAAAATAATAGTCCATATAAACATGGGTGTATCTCAAATACTACATACGTATATCTCAAGTCTAATAAACATTGCATTTAACCATAATGAACATGAAAAACCAAGGCATGCTAAAAATCATCAATGAGAAAGTATGTAAACATAAATAGAGGTTATAGATAGTTAACAAAACTAATAGGACTAATCTCTAGGTCTCCAAATGATGATGGTTCTCTCACCAAACATCCTTGAAGGTGATGCATCCAATGTAGTGTCCATCAAGCTTAAATGCATCCACCATCAAGGCACCAAAACTCTCACGTCAAGTAAAAGCCCACACCTACATCAAATACAATAGAGGTAGATTTTTGTACCTATACCTTATTGGGTTCATGGCAGTTAGCACCTTTCCTAACCCAAATAAATTTATTTGCAAAATTTGAAATATTTAATCTGTCATAATAAAATCTTGTAAGGTGGCCCGTACGTCCACAATGTGTGCAAGTGTACAAATGAGCATACATAGAATCATGTGTGTGAGCATGATGAGCATGTGTATGCCATGTTTTGTGTGTATGCATATAAGGAGCATGTTTCTTGCGAATCATGGATTCCAATTTCTTGTGATCTATAGCACATTGGCTCAAAGTGGAGCCTAAACAATCAACACTCTTCTTTAACATAATTATATCATTTTCAACATTAGAAGAAGAAGTGGAGCATGCAATAGAAATACTAGATGATGAAGCTATAGTAGCATGGCAAACATGTGAATCTAAATCATTTTTCAAAGAAGTATTTTCTTTTGAAACTAAATCCAATTCTTTTGAAATCAAAGCAATTTTATTTTTCAATGAATTGTTCTCTTTTAAAACAATTTCAAGTTTTGAAGACAAAATCTCATTTTTCTTCAAAACATCATCACAAGTATTTTTACTATTTAAAAATTCATATTCATTTAAGGCAAGGTTAAGTTGAGATTTCAATGAGTCTCTTTCATTTGAGATCTCAACCCTCTCTTGCAAAATCATATCAAGTCTAGAAAATAAATTTTTATTTTTTTCTTTTAATTCAAAACTTTTCTTTTTCAAAAGTTCGTATTTTTCAAGCAAGTTTTCACAAAATAATGAAAGTTCTTCATTTAAGGCATCGACATTCATATTGTCATCACCTGAAGGACTAACACTATCATCTAGTTGAGTATCTAAATGTACCTCAAGGAAGTCATTTCCTTGGATCATGTAGCAAATTTCGTCAGACTCATCTCCACTAGATTTTTTTTTCTCCACATTGTTTGTCGTTTGTACCTTGGGAGAGATCAATGTATTCCACACTACAAAAGCAGAATCACAATGAGAAATCATAGATAAATATTCTTTACTAAGTGTATGCTTTAGTGCATCTAAGGCTTGTGCATTGGCCTCTATATACTTGTCATTATCAAGATAGGATTTCTTGGTAGTGGTAAGGTAAACATGCATTCCTAGGGTTTTAAGGTATATACTCATCTTATAATTCCACATATCAATGTTGGTAACATCATACATGGGAGGGGTCATGGAATCCATGAGTGTATAAAAATATGTGTGCAAATGCAATACTAGATTAGCAGTCCAAGATCTTACTCCTAGGTGGTTAAACCTAATATCAGGAGTGTAGGCTCTGATACCAATAGAAAATACACCTAGAGGGGGGTGAATAGGTGTACTTGCTAATCTAATGATAAATGATGCGGAATTAAAATTCAATTTCAACATACTATGTGTAATCAAAGAGTGTAGCCGAATTCCCCGTGAAGGGCTCTGGTCTATCTTCTCAAGATTTCTTTAAATTAAGAGTTGAGTTGCTATATGAAGCTCTCTTGGTTCAACACAAGTATGGGCACACAAACAATACCAAGCATGTATGAGATATGAACAATATAAGTAATGCAAGATGTAAGAGAGATAGAGTTAAGAGATAGTGAATCAAACACAAACACCGAGATATATTTCGAGATTCGAGCCACTGCTCTACGTCCCCGCCTTCACACAGAAGGATTTTTACTATGTCCGCACAAGACCTACAAAGGGAACCTCCACTGAGGAATTTACAATTATAAAGTTGGAGTATACAACTCCTCTTTCAACACAACCACCTCTACACAAGAGGCAAGACACAAAGCTAAAACTCAATCACCTCTACACAAGAGGGACAAGGTACAAAGCCAAACCACAATCACCTATACATAAGAGGGATAGGTACAAAGCCAAACCACAATCTCAATCACCTCTACACAAGAGGGACAAGGTACAATGCTAAAGCAAAGAAGAGATTACAAACTTGATGATCACAAGAGACCACAAATAATACTTGGTGATCACAATAGACCACAAATAATATTTTTCACAAAAACAAGATCCTATAGATAGGATAGAGATGATAGCTCAAGTGTGAGAAAACAAGGTGTTTGAAAATCAAAAAACACAAAGAAAAATACTTGGAAAAAAACTAGAATGAATAGAAATGAAGATCAAAACCAATTTCCCAAAGACTCTATTTTTCTTTTATTTTTCCAACCCTTGAAAATAAAATAAAAATAAATCTTTTTGGCACAAAAACTCTTTCAAACTTACTGCAAAACTCTTAGAAGATGGAAGAGAAGCTCACTAAAAATCTTGTTAAAAACAGCCCAAGAGATGACTTATTTATATCCTCTCAAAAAACTAGCTGATTGGTAGTGAAAAGTGCATTTTTATCATAACATTTACCATCTCATTTTCATATTTATTCATTTAATTCTGCACATTTATTAATATTTTGTGATTTATTGTGTGCAGGCCTCGAAATAATAAAAAGAAAGAATTAAAGCCTAAAAAGAGCCCAAAAGCCCATATTTGAAGCCCAAGTGTAAAAGTGCAAATATCAATTGTCAAAGTGCAAATATACAAGGGCTAAAGTTGCAAATATCAAAGAAGAGAGAAGGATAGACTTCTATCCAACCCTAAACACTTGCAGGATGAGGATAAAAGCCCAAGATAAGAAGGAAATTCGTAGATAGAAGATTTGGGATATTTGAGATCAAGGTAACTTGATTACTAAGTTATCTCGAAAAATCCAGAATAAAGAGCCAGGATGCAGCTTCCAGAAGCAGGCGACCATATGGACGGACCAGGAGAAGCCACGCGCCAAAGCACGTGGCCTGACCACACTGTATTGCCGCAGAATCACGACAAAAGCCGCAATTCCGCGGCAATCTGGATGAGATGGGCTACCAGATTTCGTGGGCTACTTTATCCGGGACTCTTCGCCCCTCTGCACCTATAAATATCCCCTGCAGTGCAACGTATAGAGGTCCAGCGTCCAGTAAAGGGCCAAAAGCTAGGGTTTAGGTTTTTCTTCTTCTAGGTTAGATTTTCTTTCCTCCTTTGTAATTTTTTTTATTTTCTTTTTGTAAAAGATGAGAGGAGATGATGTATTCATGGAGGAAGGGATCCACTTGTACTGATGGTGACAGTCGGTGTAAGTTGTATTTTTCCACCATTGTTTAATAATCGAATCAAGGTTTGTCTTTATTCTTTTATTAATTTATGTTCTTCAATTCTTGTTTTTATTTTTGTTTTATTTTATTTTATTTTATTCTTGTTCAATCTTGTGTATCTCAGTATTCACTCCCTTCTATTTTCTCTCTAATGCCTTGCGAACAATGAGACCCAATTGCATTGAGAACACCTAGCCAAAGAAGAATCCTTGATGGCTTATGGCGATGAACATCCTATACGCCATACTTGCAAGTCTTCCGAGAAAAGGTAAATCATCGCACGGATTGAAGGTAAGCAGGCTGAAGAGGTTTGTACGTTATAGTTTTCTTTCTTTTCTTTCTTTAGATTAGATCCACATCTTCACATCTCTCTCTAATTCTTTTCACCACACTTCCTTGTAAATACCACTGCTAATAATAAAAAGATAAAATTTTTAGAGTAAAACTTACAAACGCTTCCATCGCTAGTCCCTCCCTGAGGATCACGACCCGCATAGCCTTGCTACAGCGGATTCGAATTGAACACTGCACACCATTACTTCTAAATCTAACATCTATATTTTGTGTGCAGGTAAAAGTTCAATCAAAATTTTGGCGCCGTTGCCGGGGAGGGACGGTAAGTTTATCTCTAAATAAAAAAAATTAACTAATTCTTTTATTCTTTTCTGTCTGCAGGTTTGGAGAACAGAAATACAACAGCATAAGTGGACATATTGCAACTCTGTGTATAGGAAAGGGATTGAGGGCCGAAAGCCTGAAGATTGGTGGTTATTTAATTAAGGAACGTCTTTGACGAAAAACCTCCCACCACTCTTGCCCTGACCTGGCTGATTAACTTGTGGTCAAAGTCTGCACCCTACCTCCTGTGGACAGTCTAACCAGTTAGGAGTCGTCTAGGTCATAGGTCTACCCTAACTTAGGTTAGAATTTTTCTTTTTTGTTTGTTTATTTGTTTGTTTTCTTTTTGTTTGTGTTGGTGTGATATGGCATATAATAATAATTCCAATTTTAATCCATATTACACACCTAACTATTATTCGGATATCACCAACCCGGCATATCATAATTTTGATCAACCTAGCGTGCCGGAATGGTCTTATCCGAATGACTATAACCCACACCCTCCATCTTATGACTATAATTTCCATAATAATTTCAACTCGTCACAGAGTTCATGGGGTTTCGATTCCCCGAGTCTAATTTTCAACCAAATTGTCCTTCATATCCATCTAGTCCACATTCTTTCAATGATTCATACTCAGATCCCCCCATTCAAAATAGATTACCATCTATCGGGGAAATGATAAGTATGCATGAGTCCAAGCAACAATTACCATCTATCGCAGACATGATAATACGTGAGTCCACCAACTCACATCTTCATCATGATTACACTTCCTCTTTTCAAGTCCAATCACAACATGATGCATCTATCGACTATGAAAGGATGCTTGCTGCCATGACTCAGGCTAGATTAGCCCGTGATCATGATATAGATATGATGGTTCAATCTTTACGTTCTCACAGTTCGGTCATTTCTGCTTTCGCTAACCACTCGCTTAGAGCCGACGAACCAAGTTACTTTGGACAATAAGATTCTATTTCAGTGCCATCAATTGAACTTGCCGAAACTCCAATTCTTGATAATTTGCAAGTTTTTCCTTTCCTGAAATAGAACTTGAGCATGATATGATCATGATCTTCCACTCGATGATTCAATTTTATTTCCTGATTCAATAATGACTCCAGTGTCTCAACTTGATTTCACTTTTCCTGAGTCAACATTGGATCCTGTTCCAATTCATCATGAAATTGAATCACCCATTTTAGATGATCATATTGAACTTGACCAATTTACAATCTTGAAAATCCTATGGATAAATTGGCAAGTTCTTTTTATTACATTGAACCCAATGAGATATGTGACCTAGATTCTCAAATCTATGATCAAGTTCAAATTCCTGAATCATTATTGACTCCTGTTCTGTTACCTGAATTAGGTAATATTTTAGAGTCAGTTTTGATTCCCACACCTATCATTCCTGAACTTGAATCACCAACATTGAGTCACATGCCATTGTGGGAAGATGATTGTGGACTTGAGCTTAAACTTATTAATTTGGACCCACTTCCTGAACTTAGCCCGACTCCTGAGCCCTTACTTGATTTGAGCTTCTTCCCTGAGTCGGTATTCGTTCCCGCACCTATAATGTCCAAGTCAATAATTCCATCTTTTCATACTCCATTTTGGGACAAGGAGGTTGACACAATTAACTCTGAAATTTATTATGAAATTTGAAAATTTGATGGGGTGGAAATTCTTAAAAATGATTATACATATATTTTAGTGGGTTATGTAAGAGAAATTTCTGGTGGGTTCCACCAACCATTATGTTATCTTGATTGGGTAGCAACGCTTGGCCCAATTAGACCACCACCGGAACCACCACCTTAAGGTAACTTCTGCCTTCCCTTATTCTTTTTCATGCATATATGCATTCATTCATACATTGAGGACAATGCATGAGATAAGTGTGGGGGTGGGCTTTACTAACATACTAACAAAGGTAAGAACTAACAAAATTTGCTAATAAAAAAAAAATCTGAAAAAAAAAACTTATAAAAAGGACAATATTTTGACTTATCTTTTGAAAGAAATCTAAGTTAGTCTTAAGAATTAGGAAAATCATGATTAGGATTTCTAAAAACTTGGTCAAAATAAATAAATTGTTGAATTTTTAGGTATAGGAGGAGAAATTGAATAAGTAGTTAGTCTTGATTTTTGCCTTAATGAAATTTGCATACCTAATGCATATCTAGGATTCTAAGACAAAGACCCTTGTGCCTCATAAAAAAAATATATCCTTAAAAAAAAAAATTTCACCAATTAAGCTGAATACATGTGCCTCATGAAGCATAAGTATTCATGCCTAAAGGTGAGTAAATAAAATAAAGTCCTTAGTTTTGGGGCCTAGTTCACTCGAATTTGAGTCCGCGGGGTGTTTTCTCACCTGGTGCCCTAAAGCCAACCGGTTTGGGAGTCATCGACTTTAAGTTCGTTACATGGGTGGATTAGAAAGCCTAAGAAAACTAAGAAATAATATATATGTATTAACACATCTAATAGTCAATTAGTTAGGTATGAGGGCCTCAAGAAGCCTTGATGCTTACACGAAAGAAAATTAAATGAGTTATACATATTTTTAAAAAAAAAAGAGAGAGAAAAAAAAAATAAAGAGGCATGAGAGTCCAAGTCAAGGAATTCCTAGTAAAAATTCATAAGGATGCATATGATTTTTGGTAACGAAAAAGACTATACAAAATTCAGTTTTGATCCTTACCTAAAATGAATAACAATTGACTTTATTAAGACTAAGTTTAAGAATGAATAAAAATGAGAATCCTAAAAACTTATAGATTACTTAGTCCTTTCAAAAGTATTTCAAATATTTTCCTTTTTATGGATTTTGTGGGTGTAATCCGCTGAAAACCCTCACGAGATAACACTCGTCCTCTAGGGTAACCTAGAGGTTTAACGGCTTGTTGCACATGCTAAGTGCAACCGTGATTCCTACGAAAGTGAGTTAGGTTAGATTAATTTTTCTTTTTCTTTTTCTTTAATTTTTACTCGAGGACGAGCAAAAAGATAAGTGTGGGGGTGTGATTGGTAGTGAAAAGTGCATTTTTATCATAACATTTACCATCACATTTTCATATTTATTCATTTAATTCTGCACAGTTATTAATATTTGTGATTTATTGTGTGCAGGCCTCGAAATAATAAAAAGAAAGAATTAAAGCCTAAAAAGAGCCCAAAAGCCCATATTTGAAGCCCAAGTGTAAAAGTGCAAATATCAATTGTCAAAGTGCAAATATACAAGGGCTAAAGTTGCAAATATCAAAGAAGAGAGAAGGATAGACTTCTATCCAACCCTAAACACTTGCAGGATGAGGATAAAAGCCCAAGATAAGAAGGAAATTCGTAGATAGAAGATTTGGAATATTTGAGATCAAGGTAACTTGATTACTAAGTTATCTCGAAAAATCCAGAATAAAGAGCCAGGATGCAGCTTCCAGAAGCAGGCGACCATATGGACGGACCAGGAGAAGCCACGCGCCAAAGCACGTGGCCTGACCACACTGTATTGCCGCAGAATCACGGCAAAAGCCGCAATTCCGCGGCAATCTGGATGAGATGGGCTACCAGATTTCGTGGGCTACTTTATCCGGGACTCTTCGCCCCTCTGCACCTATAAATACCCCCTGCAGTGCAATGTATAGAGGTCCAGCGTCCAGCAAAGGGCCAAAAGCTAGGGTTTAGGTTTTCTTCTTCTAGGTTAGATTTTCTTTCCTCCTTTGTAATTTTTTTTATTTTCTTTTTGTAAAAGATGAGAGGAGATGATGTATTCATGGAGGAAGGGATCCACTTGTACTGATGGTGACAGTCGGTGTAAGTTGTATTTTTCCACCATTGTTTAATAATCGAATCAAGGTTTGTCTTTATTCTTTTATTAATTTATGTTCTTCAATTCTTGTTTTTATTTTTGTTTTATTTTATTTTATTTTATTCTTGTTCAATCTTGTGTATCTCAGTATTCACTCCCTTCTATTTTCTCTCTAATGCCTTGCGAACAATGAGACCCAATTGCATTGAGAACACCTAGCCAAAGAAGAATCCTTGATGGCTTATGGCGATGAACATCCTATACGCCATACTTGCAAGTCTTCCGAGAAAAGGTAAATCATCGCACGGATTGAAGGTAAGCAGGCTGAAGAGGTTTGTACGTTATAGTTTTCTTTCTTTTCTTTCTTTAGATTAGATCCACATCTTCACATCTCTCTCTAATTTTTTCACCACACTTCCTTGTAAATACCACTGCTAATAATAAAAGATAAAATTTTTAGAGTAAAACTTACAAACGCTTCCATCGCTAGTCCCTCCCTGAGGATCACGACCCACATAGCCTTGCTACAGCGGATTCGAATTGAACACTGCACACCTTTACTTCTAAATCTAACATCATTATTTTGTGTGCAGGTAAAAGTTCAATCACTAGCCGCGGCAGCCAGAAAGGTCCAGATTGCCCTTCCGGTCGACCGGCCCAACGGTCATATTCTGACCATTGGCGCTCCGGTCGACCGCCGGTCACCGACATTACCAGAGAGTGGGGTACTTTCAATCGGTCGACCGACCGGTCGACGGCCTTCTAGGCTGGTCCTTGTGCACATCCTCGTGCACATAGGTCTACGAGTCCGGTCGACCGACCACTAGTCCGGTCGACCATCCGGTCGACCGCCAGCTGGTTCTGGCAGGCAATATGGAACTTGAAACTTAGTTTATTTAACTCTAATAAAATCCCATAAATTCTCATAAATTTCACAAAAATCAGTTCTTATAAATATTTTAATAACAAATATGTGTGACAAAAATCAACACATATTACAAACTATTTGAACTATTTTTGTGATATAGAAATTAGGCTTAAACACAAAATTGGTATTTTCTGAAAATCAAACTTTGAAATGAAAATCCAATTTTTCTCAAACTTATATAAGTACAAAAACATATATTAAAACACTTTTGAAGCATAGTGTGTATGGATAGAATCTAATACACATGTAAATGATATATCTATATTTTGACATGAAATCCCAAAATAGGTTTTGTAATTACAAAACTCTAAACACATGAAATAGACCATCAAAATAAGTTTTTCCAAATATATGAAGTACACATATATATAAATGAAATCCAATATACATTAAATCATGTAAACTTGTTTTGATTCTATCTATTCATGAAAACCATATATATGTGAACTAGAAATCTAAAACGGTTAAACTGAAAACCAAACTTATTGAACTTGTGTGTGTGAGTGAACTTGAGCATATCAACACTATCTATCTTTACAAAAGATTTAAACACAAGTAAATTAAACACAAACTGAAGTCTTCTTGTAGAACTCCTTCTCCAAGCTGACTCGATCCAAACACGATCCAAAGAGCTTGACTCCAACCGAGTGCTAGATGCGATCTTGATGCGCGAGCTCTGAATCTACATGTGTTAGCTCCAAAACTCCTTTATTGAAGCTAAGCACCAACTAAGATCTTGATCAAATATCTAAAACTATATAACACAAGATCATTAGTATTATAACTACATGAGTTGATCGTCATTAAAACTAGAGTGATGGTTCTTTGGGCCAACAGTTAAGAAGTGAAAAAGTTCTAGCACAGGACCAAGTCTCCAGAGAAGAAAATCCTACTCCAACAGACATTGGAGATGAAAATTCAGGACAGGAGAATGAAGCAGGAGGAGATGTACAGAGCTAGAGTTCGGCCACCCAATCGAAATCTCGTCCAGGTAGCCGAACTATGGAAGATTTTCAGGCTCTGCAAGATCCTACAAAGAAGTTAGTTATCAAGCCATATGTTCCCCCACTTCTATTCCCCCAGAAACACAAGCAAAAGACTACAGATAAGCAATTTTACAATTTCTGAATATGTTTAAAAAACTATTAACTTCCCTTTTGCAGAGGCCTTAGCACAGATGCCCAAGCACGCAAAGTTTATGAAGGAGACCCTAAGAAATAAAGAAAACTTGAGAATCATGAAATAGTAACGTTGAATGAGGAATGTAGTACTATTCTGCTAGACAAGCTTCCTCCAAAGCTTAAGGATCCAGGGAGTTTTTTATACCTTGTACTATAGGAAACTTAAAATTCGGCAATATTTTATGTGATCTTGGTGTAAGTATAAATTTAATGCCCCTCTCTATTTTTAGGACATTGGGTTTAGGAGAACCAAAGCAGACTACTGTCTCACTCCATTGGCAGATAGATCGATAAAGCACCCGCTTGGTGTTATTGAAAATATGCTTGTTAAAGTTGACAAGTTCTATTTCTTACAGATTTCTTCGTATTTGACATGGAAGAAGATAGTAATGTTCCCCTCATATTAGGTCAACCTTTCTTAGCCACAGGAATAACTTTGATTGATGTGGAAGAAGGAGAACTTGTCCTTCGGGTACAAGATGAGCAAGTTACTTTCAAAGTTTTTAAAGCCACGCCACAACCATCGAATATCAAGGAGTGCTTCAAAATTGATATTAAGGACAAGCAAGTAGTTGAATTACTAAAAGAGGAGACTCAAAAGTTGTTTAGCAAAGAGTGCAATCAGCCCAAGTCCACCAAGTCCAAGAATGCAAAAATGAGAAGTAAGGTTTCTACTTGAAAGTTGTACCGCCAAACCAAATATGGAAGAAAGCCCAAAGATTACAAAAAACTTATCGAGGCTAACACCTTCCATACATGAGCCTCCATGAAGATCAGCAGAAAGTCTAACTAATGACTATAACTTAAAGTGCTTCTTGGGAGGCAACCCAAGTTTTCTAACTCCTTTTATTATTTTTCTATTTTTAATTTTCTTTAGTACTAACTTGTGTCTCTGTATGTCAAGTAACTCTTCTGTAGACTGATCTAATACTTCTAGATGAATCAAAAAATCACCACAACATGAGCACCAGGAGACAGAGCATCAAAGGACCAGAAGCGGTCCGGTGGCAGAATTTTCGGCCAGCCAGCGGACTCTGGTAGGCATTTGACTAGAAATTTTCAGGTGTAAACTTTCCAAATTACTGTTTTCTGGGTTTGTTTCAGAGATATGTGTTTTCAAAATTGATTTACTTTGTGAAAAGTAAGATCTTGATTAAATAGGAATTTTTTCAAATTTGAAATTTTGGGGTGATTCTCAATCCTGATTTTGTGCATGAGGACATAGCACAATTTAGGTATGGGGGTAGGGGTCAAATCTTTTGAATTTTTTTGAAATCTTTCATTAATTTTTAACTTATACTTGTTTTATCCTCTTTATTTCATCCTCTTCAAAAATCCAAAAAAAAATTTCGAAATTAAATTTCAAAACTCCCTCATCTTTCCCAAGAGGATTCAATTTCCAACATCTTCTAGGATTCAAAATTTAAATTTGAAATTCAAATGAAGAGTAGTTTTGAAATAATGGTACATACAAAACCTATATAAACTAACTTCAACCTTCTTTTGTTTCTCACAAATCCGAATCTGATTGGTCACTAATATTGCACATTTATTATCATATTCTTATACTTATTATAGAATAAACTCTACTTTTTCCTAATTAAATGTTTAATTTATTTGCAGGCCCATTCCTAAAAGAGAGTGAAGAGAAATGAGCCCAAAAGCCCATCTAATTCTGAATTAAATCAGATTAATTCAGAATTTGATAAATCAGGGCAGATCAGATCGGTTCAGATCAGTTGAAAATCAGTTAGAACAAATCCCTACAAATCGATCGGTTGAAGCCAAAGATCAAAGGCCATTTCATCAAAATCTTGGACTTAAACTGCAAATCCAGCTAAAGATAATACAAATCGAGAAGCGGGGGAGCACCACCAACAGGGTGTGGCCACCTGGCCACACCCTGGCCGCGAAACGTGACCAAAGCCGCGTTTCGCGGCTTTGTTAGAGAGTTAGGGGGAGCGTTTGCTCCCCCTATCTTTCACACCTATCCCCTTTGGGTTTTTGCCTATAAATGGCAGGATTTTCACTGTAAATGGGAATGACCAAGCAGAGAATAGAACTTAGGATAATTTGTAGTTTGTAACTTAGGTTTTTAGTTTTCTTTTTATGTAATTTTTACTTTTCTTTAAGTAACTGAGAGGAGAGACGACTTTCATGGAGGAATGAGAGCAACCTTGTACTGCAGGTGACACCAGTGTAAGTGATCTCTCTCTTTCATTGTTATTTGAATCGAATCAAAGTTTCTTTTTCTTTCTTTACTCTTGTTTTCTTTTACTCTCCTCTGATGTGTTGCAATCCAAGAGAATCTGATAGCCTCGAGACTGCGTAGCCGTTGCAAGTGCCTTTGATGGCCTATGGTGATGAACAACCCTTCTCTTGCTAGTATAGTTTGCCCTTAATTTGTAGTGTAGATCGAGAATGGGGAAGATCCTATACACCATGCTTGATTGCCTTCAAAGACAAGGTAAGTCGTCGCAACGGATCCAAGGTATATGAGCACTGAAGAGGTAAGTAATTTTTAGGTTGTCTTTCTTTTAATTATTTTGTTTAGAACACCAACAACACCCACTTCTTTTATCACTCCTTTTCCATTTCTTTGTACATATTCAATTCTGGTTTCTCCATCTTCCCAATCTCTCACTTTCTGCCTAACTTCATTGTAATTTATTTTTCTTTTCTTTTTAAGAACTAAAAAGAACTTTAACCATACTTTGTATCTTAAAAGAAAACTTACTAAAAAGCTTCCATCGCTAGTCCTCCTTGTGGATCACGACCGCATAGCCACTTGCTATTGCGGTAGAATTGAGTAACTTGAACTCTTTATTTAAAAGTTCTGAAATTCTGTATTTTGTGTGCAGGTTCGACCTCAATCAAATTTGGCGCTGTTGCCGTGGAGGGACGGTAAGTTACTCTCTTAAAAGTTTACATTTTTGGTTAACTTTCTTCTTTGTGTTTTTGTACAGATTTAATAACAAGGAATTCTTGCTGCAGTGGTCACATAAGTGGCCTTAGACTCTGCTCAAGAAAGCAGAGCCAAGAAGCCCTCAGATTTGCTACATTCCAGTAGCAAAAACTGAGTGAACTACTAACCTGTATTTTTGCAGGTGGCTGAATTGAAAATCTAAATTTCTGTAGCATTTATCTCCTTATTTGACTCACTGTATATACATTTTTAACACAACATAAAAAGTTGATTGTAAATGCTAAAAATGATTTAGACTTTGCATTTAAGCACCTGTCTATTTCATTTCATTTTCTATTTACTGTTGAAGAGTGCTGGAGCCAAGGTATGTGTGCATAGGATTTAGTATAAGGTTCATTCTTGTATGATTGCTTGAATGTTACTTTTTTCTATATACTTGTACACTGCACTAAATTGATTTAAGGACTTGTCCTATAAACAAGATAAGGTGGAGAAGTCGTTACCCTCCCTTAGCCCACAAATAATCTCCTCACTCACTAACCCAAGCCTAACAAAATGAGTAAACGTTGGCCCTAGGGACATCTCAGACTCAATTAGGAGATTATCCTAAGGGGAAAAGGTGTTGGAATTTGACTCCTGCCAAATCAGTATCTAGGAAGGGGATTAAGGGCCGAAAGCCCGAAGGTTGGTGGTTAATTAAGGAACGTCTTTGACGGATAACCTCCCACCAATCTTGCCCTGACCTGGCAGATTAGCTTGTAGTCAAAGTCTGCATTATACCTCCTATGAACATCTAACCAGTTAGGAGTCGTTTAGGTCAAAGGTCTACCCTAACTTAGGTTAGAATTTTTCTTTTTTGTTTGCTTATTTATTTGTTTTTTTCTTTGTTTGTGTTTTATTGTGTGATATGGCTTATAACAATAATTTTTTCAATTTTAATGGTAATCCATATTACACACCAACCTCATTTTCGGATATTACCAACCTGGCATATCATAACTTTAATCAACCTAGTGTGCCGGATTGGTATTATCCGAATCAATATAACCCATGCCCCCAATCTTATAACCATATTTCTAGAATAATTTCAATTTTTTACAGAGTCAATGGAATTCACCTCCCCCGAGTCCAATTTTCAACCAACTTGTCCTCCTTATCCACTTATCCACAATATTTTCAAGATCATACTCAGTTCCACCAGTCTAAGATAGAAAACCATCAATTTTGAAAATGAGTATGCGTGAGTCCAAATAACAATCACAAAATCTGATGGATTCACAATTTTACCACCAATTCCAAAAAACACTTCATCTTTTCAAGACCAATCGCAACAAAACGATGAACCTATCAACTATGAAAAGATGCTTGAAACCATGACTCAGGCTCAAACGCTCGTAATCATGACATAGATATGATGGTCCAATATCTACGTTCTCACCGTTTGACCAGTTCTGATGTCGGTAACCATTCTGTTAGAGCCGAAGAGTCATGTTGTTTTGGAACACAAGGTTCCATTTCAGCACAATCATTTGAACTTGCCCAAACTCCAAATTTGAAAGTGACATTGACGGTTTGGCAAGTTATCCCTTTCCTGAAATTGAGCTTGAAAATGAATATGATCTTGAACCTCAACTTATTGATTCAATTCTACTTCCTGATTCAATTATGACTCCGGTGTCTTCACCTGATTTCAATCTTTTTCCCGAGTCAACATTGGATCCTATGCCAATTCATAATAAAATTGAATCGCCCATCTTTGATGATCATCATATTGAACTTGACCAATTTTATAATTTGAAAGTCCCATTGATAAATTGGCAAGTTCTCATTTTTATGAAATTGAACTCAATGAGAAATGTGACCTAAATTCTCAAATCTGTGATCCAGTTCAAATTCCCGAATCAATATTGACTCCTGTTTTGTTACCCGACTTGAGTAATATTTTAGAGTCAGTTTTGATTCCCATACCTATCATTCTTGAACTTGAATCACCAATATTAAGTCACATTCATTGTTAGAAAATGAATGGACTTGAGTTTCAACTTCTTGATTTGGACCCACTTCCTGAACCAATCTCGACTCCTAAACCTTTACTTGACATAAGTCACTTTCTTGAATCGGTATTAGTTCCCGTACTTCCTGAGTCCAAGTCAATCATTCTATCTTTTCACACTCCATTTTGGGACAAGGCGGTTGACAAATTTGACTCCGAAATTAATTATGGAATTTGAAAATTAGATGGGTTAAATTTTTAATAAAAATCCTTCATGGATACATCATTTTAATGGGTTATATTAGAGAGATTTTTGGTGGGTTCTTCAGAACTCCATGCAAAGTCAATTGGGCTGCATTTCGTGGACCAATCAGACCACCACCGGAACCACCACCTTAAGGTAGTATTTTCCTTCCTTGTCTTCTTTTTCATGCATCTATGCATTAATTCATACATTGAGGACAATGCATGAGATAGGTGTGGGGGAGGGTTCTAACATAACCTAGGTTTTTCTTTTATTAAAAAAAATTCTTGACTTTTAAAAACTTTTTGAAAATAGAAACAATATTTTGACATATTTTTTGTAAGAAATTAAGTCAATTTTGAGGAATAGGAAAATCAAAATTAGGATTTCTTAAACTTGATCAAAATAAGATTATTTGTTTGATTTTTAGGGTTAGGAAGATAATTTGTCAAAGCAATTTAGTCTTGATCTTTACCTTAATGAAATATGTACACATCATACACTTACACACTTAGGGTTCAAAAATAAAGATTCTTATGCCTTATTAAAAAAAAGAAAAAAAGAGAAAAATATATATCAATGAAAGATGAACAAATCTAATTATTGATTAGCTAGGTACTTTGGCCTAAGCAAGCCTTGGTATTTATGCAAAAGATAATTAGATAAGTTTGAAATAAATATATATATATATATATATATATATATATATCCTCTGATTAAGCTGGGTATCTATGCCACATGAAGTATAAATATTCACGCCTAAAAGGGGAACATTTTATAAATAAAAACCTTGGTTTCTGGCCTTATCTGCTCGAGTTTTTAAGTCCTTAGGGGTGTTTTCTCACCTGGTGCCTAAAACTATACGGTTTGGGTGTCACTGACTAAAGGCTCGTTACATGGGCAGATTAGAAACCCTAATGGATTGAGGAATAAATACCACCAAAAATAAATATAAATAAGGCATAGGAGTTAATATTAAAGAACCCTTAGTCAATTTTCACGGTCACAAGGTGCATATGACTCAGGGTAAAGTAATAGACTAGATAAGAGTACAATTTGACTCCTTACTTTGATTGATAACAAATTTTTGATAGAGACTAAGTTTAGGAATGAAAAATTCAGTTTTTCTATAACTTATAGATTACTTAAATCTTACAATTATTTTCAAATATTTTCTCTTTCAAAATGCTTTTCGAAAACACTAACTCTTTGTTTCTCTTTCATTATGGATTTTGTGGGTGCAATCCACTGAAAACCCTTATGAGACAAAACTCGTCCTCTAGGGGAAACCTAGAGGTATAACGGCTTGTTGCACATGCTCAGTGCAATCGAGTGACCTGCGAAAGTGGTCTAATAATCCTTAGTATAGTTTAGTTATTTTGCTCGAGGACGAGCAAAAGATAGGTATGGGGGTGTGATTGGTCACTAATATTGCACATTATTATCATATTCTCATACTTATTATAGAATAAACTCTGTTTTTTCCTAATTAAATGTTTAATTTATTTGCAGGCCCATTCCTAAAGGAGAGTGAAGAGAAATGAGCCCAAAAGCCCATCAAATTCTGAATAAATCAGAATTAATTCGAACTTAGTAAATCAGAGCAGATCAGGTCGGTTCAGATTGGTTGAAAATTAGTTAGAACAAAATTCCTACAAATCGATCGATTGAAGCCAAGGATCAAAGGCCATTTCATCAAAATTCCGGACTTAACTGCAAATCCAGCTGAAGATAAATACAAATCAAGAAGCCGGGAGCACCACCAACAGGGTGTGGCCACCTGGCCACACCCTGGCTGCGGAAACACGGCCAAAGCCGCGTTTCCGCGGCTTTGTTAGAGAGTTAGGGGGAGCATTTGCTCCCCTATCTTCCCACACCTCTCCCTCTGGGTTTTGCTTATAAAAGGCATGATTTTCACTGTAAATGGGAACGACCAAGCAGAGAATAGAACTTAGGATAATTTGTAGTTTGTAACTTAAGTTTTTAGTTTTCTTTTTATGTAATTTTTACTTTTCTTTATGTAACTGAGATGAGAGGAGAGACGACTTTCATGGAGGAATGAGAGCAACCTTGTACTGCAGGTGACACCAGTGTAAGTAATCTCTTCTTTCATTGTTATTTGAATCGAATCAAAGTTTCTTTTCTTTCTTTACTCTTGTTTTCTTTTACTCTCCTCTGATGTGTTGGAATCCAAGAGAATCTGATAGCCTCGAGACTGCTTAGCCGTTGCAAGTGCCCTTGATGGCCTATGGTGATGAACAACCTTCTCTTGCTAGTATAGTTTGCCCTTTAATTCGTAGTGTAGATCGAGAATGGGGAAGATCCTATACGCCATGCTTGATTGCCTTCAAAGACAAGGTAAGTCATCGTAACGGATCCAAGGTATATGAGCACTGAAGAGGTAAGTAATTTTAGGCTGTCTTTCTTTTAATTATTTAGTTAGAACACCAACAACACCCACTTCTTTTATCACTCCTTTTCCATTTCTTTGTACATATCCAATTCTGGTTTCTCCATCTTCCCAATCTCTCACTTTCTGCCTAACTTCATTATAATTTATTTTTCTTTTCTATTTAAGAACTAAAGAAAAACTTTAACGTACTTTGTATCTTAAAAGAAAACTTACTAAAAAGCTTCCATCGCTAGTCCCTCCTTGTGGATCACGACCCGTATAGCCACTTGCTATCGCGGGTAGAATTGAGTAACTTGCACTCTTTATTTAAAAGTTCTGAAATTCTGTATTTTGTGTGCAGGTTTGACCTCAATCAGAATCCAACCTCTCAAACCAGAGCGTTCTATAGCCAGGAGGAAGGAGTTTCAAAGACCTCAGCCACCAAATCCGCGACGTTCGAGACAGAAGTTCGGCCAATCAACCGAGATTTCAGCCAGGTAGCCGAATTTTAGCAAGATATTTCTCTTAAATTCTTTAGGGACAGTAAGTGCTCTGTCTTTCATCTTTTACAGTGCTTCATTTTCTGTAAGTTTATCATGCCTAAGATATTTACTGAGCATAATTTTTTCCTTATATTCGAAGCATTTGTGATGTACTTTTTGGATCATGGCGCATTATACATTCCAACATATGAGTACAATTACAAAGTTATCATAGGATATGCCACAATATTACATGAATATTACATCACCGATAACTGCAAAAATTAGAATACAAAGAGATATACAATTATGAATAATACAAAAGGCGCTCACGGGTTATAAAAGAAAAACTTGAGAGACGAGCAGGGGGCCTGGAAGGTTATAACACCAGACAGGTCAACTGCTGGTCCATGACACCACCATTCCACAACTCTGATCACCAGGAAGTCCATTGCGGTCCAAGCTCCAAGATCTGAACATACAGGTCTAGGGGAGTCTGAACTCTCTAATGAGTGGCAAGATGAGTGCCAAATGACGTGCATAGATAAGCATACATGTATCGATAAATCTGAGTCAAAGAGCATATATTGAAAACCATGTCATAAGCACAGACATACATGAGCAGACAATGAGGCAGTAAATAAAGTAAATATGGCAAACCAGTTATATAAGCCCAAATTACTGATCTATGAGATTAGTACGTCGAAGGAATAATCCAAACAAGAAAATCCTCATTTATATATATACCCTATATCTCACGTCATCGTATCCCGAGTTCATATAACCCAAGTTGTCTCCTAAACTAAGAAAATAATATAAAATCGATAAAACCGATAAGACTAAATAAAACAAATACAGGCACAACCAGTTATACAAGCTTAGTTTACGGCTTCAGGAGACTAGTACATCGAAGGAATAATCCAAATAAGGAAACTCTCATATATATACCTCATGCCCCATGTTACCATAATCCGAGTGTATATGACCCGAATTGCAAAATAACACAAAAACATGAAAACCCTCATATATGTATATATCTTATGCCCCATGTTACTGTAATTTGAGTGTATACGATCCGAATTAAAAAATAACACAATGAATTATTGATTAGCATATTATTATTATTACTACTCGTCCTATCCATATATCTAGGTATGTGCCCTAGCGTCCAACACACATACATCCATATTTAAGCAAGCTGAGATTGTTATTAGAAACTGATAATGAAACCAACGGTTATGTTTACAGTGGGTCCCAAGCATGCCTGGGACCACGGTCCAGGGTGTTCCTGGTGAACGAAACTAGCCGCAAGGCATACATAAGGAGGGTCTTATATTATGCCAATTCAGGAATATAATAGGAGGTAGGGAGCCAGCGCTCCCCTTGGAACACCTGGAGGCCCTCAAGTAGAACCGAAAGTTTTAGATGTACAACATAACTAATACTACTGTAAACATATTCACCACTTGAAGTCCATCAGTTTTTCCTTACCTGATATAAGTTGTCCTTTTAATAGTTTATTATGTACTTATCAATTTACGGGAATAACAAGAGCAGGTCAGTATATCAGGAGTACATCAGTACACAAGTAGTAGAAATACAAGTAACTATATATAATACAGGATAGCAGGATAGGATTCCTGAAATATGATAATTATAAGTCAAGTGGTAATATAACAGGTGGCAGGTGATAAGTAATATCAAACAGGTGTCAGGTGATAGCATGTCAGGTGATAAGCACAGTAGTTATCAGCTATCATATACCACAATATAGGAAAATAATACTGATACAAGGGATCGATACGAATACATGAAAACAGTACCGACATAGGGGATCAGTACGAATATAGGAAAACAATACAGTTTTGAAAACGATTCAAGAAAATATTTCAAACTCTTCACAACCATCAAGAAAGAATAATAATCACATTATTAAGCAGGATAGCAGGCAATCAAGCAAGCGAGCATCCAAGCGGAGCTAAGTAAGGCCAGAGCGAAGCTAACGTACAACACTAAACGCGATCACGCTCGGCGTGGTTACCACTTGCGACACGACTTAACAAATACGACAGAGCGAACGTATGAATGCTATTTTACCGCGTGTGATGAAGTCACGCTTACGGTGTAACTACGCTCGAATAGAGTTAGCGGCAAAGTGCTGAGCGCTAGGTCTGCCACCAGGTGTAGCTAAAAAACCTGATGGTCTGAGTACACTCCCTCTTTCGAAGAAGTGCGCGAGAGCCCAAAAGGCTGAAGGGCCAAAAGGCCGAGTAAGTACTTACAGAGGTGTTAATATCACACGAGCCCACTTATAAACATGGTTATAACTAGACTATCAGTAGAGTGAGGAAGCCTGAAGGCTGAGCAAGGCAGAGAAATAAAGTCTGCGAGCATACAAGCGAATAATCAAGTGGAGCAGAGCAAGGCTAGAGCAGAGCTAAGCGTACAGTGTTAAACGCTATCACGCTCGGCGTAGTTACCGCTCGTGGCAAAGCCACGATAACGTCCAACTATTGCTCACGGTGTAACTACACTTAGACGGAGTTAGCAGTAAAGTGCTGAGCGCTAGGCTCGCCTACCAGGCGGGACCGAAAGACCTGACGGTCTGAACGCACTCCCTCTTTCGAGGAAGTGGGTGAGAGTCCAAAGGGCTGAAGGGCCAAAAGGCCAAATAGGTACATGCACAAGATGTTAGTACCAAACGATCATACATAAAAACATGGTATAACTAGACTATCAGTGGAGTGGTGAAGCCGGGAGGCTGATAGGGCCCGAAGGCCGAGCAGAGAGCCCGAAGTCTAAGCAACCACGAAGGGTCGGCCACGCATGGTATAAAGTAATAATAGAATAATATCACAGATAATATATATGTACAGGTAATAAACTCTACTACTATAGGCATTTGTCACACTTGATACAGATACATGTCCATAGAATACAAATACACATGCACGCACGCTGGTACAATACACATGTCCACAAAATACACACACAAACCGGTACAATGCACAACACCAGTTACATGTCCACAACACTGATACAAATCCAACAATACAAATATAATTTACATTTCCATCAACTATACAATATACACGAATAAAATATTATTTGCCCGTCGAAGCAGGAAAACCCAGAAAAAAATGAGAACACTCGCCTAAATCTTCAGAAAATGTCGTAAAATCTTGAAACTCCAAATACATATGCACATGCACCACCCACCATCACCATTTGAGAGAGAGAGAGCTAGGGAGAAAAGAGAGAGCTAGGGAAAAAGTAAAGAGAGAGATGGGGGGAGAGAGGATTTTGGAGAGAGAAAGGAGAGAGGTGGCCAGCCTTTGCCGGCCAAGAGGTGGCTTGCGGTGGCTCTTTGCCATCGGCGGCCCTCAACAGAAAGAGAGAGGGTGACGGAGGAGAAAGAGATGAGAGAGATATAGAGAAAGAAGCGAAAGAGGGAAAATTAAGGGGGGAAAGAGAGAGAGAGATCCAAGAAGAGAGAGAGAAGGAGAGCTGGCTGGTAATGGTGGCCGACCAGGGTGGCAGCGCGGCGGTTGGGCCACCGTGGCCCCAAATCACAGTGAGAGAAGAAATAGAGAAGAAAGAAAAGGAAAAGGAAAGAAAAAGAGAAAGAAAAGGAGGAAGAAGAAGAAGAAGGGAAAGAAGTAGGGGGTCGGTGGTAGCTCCCTCTGTCGCTGGGTGGTCATCGTAGGCGGTGACGTAGGCCACAGGCGGCAGTGGGCGGCGAATCTGGGGAAGAAAGGAGGAAGAAGAGAGAGAAAGAGAGAGAAAGGAAGGGAGATGGAGAGAAAGAGAAGATAGAGAGGATCAACCACGGGGGAGATCAGCGCCAACCTGGTCAGTCACTAGAGGGTGCGGCACTTTTGCGACGGCGACGCTGGCCTGGGGGAGCGGCGGTCGACGCCAGGTGAAGAGAGAGGGAGAGAGAGAGAGAGTGGAGAGAGAAGGTAGAGAGAAAGAGAGGGAGAGAGTGAGGGGGAGCGAGAAAGAGAGAGAGAGAGAGAGAGAGAGAGAGAGATGTTTCTTTTGGGTGGATGGGGTTGTGCCATGTGGCAAGCCAGGGATTGGGGCAAAAGCGAGAAAAACCAAGTTTAATATATTATATTAATTTAATGTGACGAATTTTGAGTAATTTAGAAAAATCTCCAAAAATACCCAGAGGTAGAAACATCGTCCTCAGAAATAATATGAAATTGGTTTTTAGAAATTAATTCTGATTTCAAATTAAAAATCTTGAAATCAACCAGCGATACCAGTCGATACCAAATCTGTCGAGTTTTGATAAATTCACTAAAAATGCACTAAGGTAGAAAATATTGTTTTAAGAAACAATTTGAAAGCGAATTTAAAAATTCAATACCATTTGTAAACTAAAAATTTAGAAATCGACCAGCGATAGTGGACGACACCGATTTTAAAGATTTTGCAAAATATTTCGAAAAATTTCAGAAAATCATGAAAAGTCTAAAAATTAGAAAATGAAATTTGAATCTGAAACTAATCAAATCTATCTACCGAAAAGACTAAATCGAGCAATATACTAAGATCAGGTCCCCGGTTCTGACTAGAGTTGACTCCGAGTCCACGAATCCGGATCTAATGCAAAACAATCACATTAATAATCATAAAAAAATAAATACGGGAAGCATATAAAAAATATGATCGAAAATTTTGATATGTGTCTAAGTACGAATTTAGGGAACGAGGTGTTACATACAACTACTAATTGCTCTACTGACCATGTTAATCTCTTAATGATAGTTGCCTCACATGGATCCTTGACACACAATAGGCTTGGATTCAAGAAACTTTTAGAGCATGGTTTATAAGATTATTCTCCACATTCAAACTCAATCACAAGGTGCATGCTACACTTAATCCATCAAAACTACAATAGAGAAAGCATGAAATAATGTAGAGAGGCAAGTTAGCTTGTTAGTAAGTTAAATGTTAAAACCCATCATCATAAACCATCAATGGCTCTTACAAAAGTAAGGCCTTATAGAGGTTATTAGATTCATATAGATTATCAATCAAGAGTTAGCATGATTAGTAGTTAGTAGTTAGATCACCATGAGAGAAAATTAGCTAAGCATCCAAGAATACATCAAAGAAGAAACAATGAAGAGAACGGAGGAACTTTTACATAAATTGTCACACTCTAACACAAAGAACTCTCTTATTCTCCAATGAATCATCTCTAGTCTAATCCTAGATCTTTAATGAAAGGAAAAAATACAATAAAAGAAAAGATTAAAGAAGATAAAAACTTACTCTACACTAATGGGGAGAGACACCAGAGCTCCTGCTCTTCTCTCCCTCGTTCTGTCCTCCTACAGGGGTACATATAGGCAAAAGGACATTCTAGAAGATGAGACGAAGACACGTGCCAAAGATTGGGGCATAGGGCCCTGGAGTGCCGCGATCCACAGCACAAGAGCCGTGCTTGGGCCACAGATCTGTGGCCTTATCATGGCCTAGTTCCCTGATTTTTGGTTGTGGATTCGTCCAGCTACGAGGGGCTCTTATGTATTCTGATTCTTGATTTTTGCTCTGAATTCTCAGCAGATTAGGCTTTAATTTTGGGTTTCTATTTTGGGTTTTCTAGAAAGACTTAGCCTTCAAAAAATCTCCGAAATTACCCTCTAAATAGCAATATTCAGTCCCTTTTACCACTTTGCACTTCTCCTGGTATTATCTGTAAATAAGAGATAGAATCGGTTATTTAGCAATGTTTATTTGTAAATCGGGCAGGGAATGCGATAATAATAATGCAAATTTGTATACTAATCAGCAGGATTAATCAGAAGCGTCCAACTGTCTGTGGAGGAAAATTCTAACCATATTAGTACTTTCATTGAGAGCTCTTGAATCTATACTCAAGATCCCTTTCCCAAACCCTTCCTCAAAAAGCCTTACCAAATGGGAATGGCTCCCTTAAGGAAGAGCGATTCCCATATCGCTACCATGGCCACTTGAAAAGGCAAGTCGATAGCCGCTTGGGCACAATGCCTACCAATTTGCCCATTCCCATCTCCATGTTCATATCAAAGACATCGGAGAAGAGCACTCTTCCCCAGCTATTACGCCAGAGGCAGGGACAAACAGACATGAAGCTCGACTCCACATCGAAGGTCAGCTCCTCCAAATGCTCACCAGCCTCCAAAGGCAATTGGATGAGCAACAGGTGGAGGCGGATAGCTGCTTTGGACAGAGACACATCAAACTGAGACCAAAATCAACTCCTCTCCTAACTCGAGACTCTGTGAAAGGCCCAATCCACTAGGACTCACAGGGAAGAAGGGTCTCGAGCTCCTCCATCACCACCTCACGTCATGAATACCACCCATACTGAAAGCAGTCGGAGGTGCGCCTCTGAGAGCAGTCGGAAGCGCGACAGGTCTGCCAATCCAAGTGACAACAAGCACTCCGAGAGTTCTGGACATCACAAGGCCCAGAAGATCCTTCGCATCAAGGACATCACAAAATTGGTTCAAAAGCAAATCAAAAAAGCGAACCGACAACCTTGTCAGGAAATGGAATCCTATGGCCTGAGGACTTTCGACTCACCACTAACGGAGGAAATCATCTCTCTCTGCTTCTTAAGAAATTCGTAATGCCAAGCTTCGAATGATATACCAGAGCGACCGACCCTATCCAACATCTTCAACAATACCAAGACAAGATGGTGGTTCACTCCCACGACGACCTCCTCTTGAGCTGTGTGTTTCCATCCAACCTCAAAGGAATCACCTTCGATTGGTTCTACTCTCTCCGAGGCACTCACTCTGAAACTTCGAAGAGGTGAGGAATATCTTCTACATCCAATACGCTTCGAAGTGTGAGTTTAAGAAGAATAACAAGCACCTCATCACGACTAAGATGAAGTCCAAAGAGAGCCTCAAGCATTATGTCAATTACTTCCAAAGTCAAATGGCCTTGGTATATAACTACAACGAGGATGCAGCTTCCGCAACATTCATCAGTAGGTTGCGTGTCACCTATTCCTTCTACAAGCACTTGATGAAGCACGAAGTCACCAAGATAAGAGACATCTTCTTTTGAGTAGAGAAGTACATTTAGATCACGGATGTAACTCGGAACGCAGTCAATCGCTCTTCCAAAGGGAATACAAGGGTGAAGTCGAAGCCATAATCTGCCTTCCCAAAGAAGAATCAGATCAAGCTTCCGGCATAACCAACAAACAGCCTCCATGAAACCCCGCGAAGACCAGTGGAAAGGAGGCTGACCTCACACCATTCAAGATCTCCATCGACCACGTTTTCAGTGCCATCAAAGATAAACCTTAGATAAGGCATCCAAAACTACTCCCCATAACCCAAAAGGGTCCGAGGCTAGAGAATATTATGCCTTCCATGACATAATGGGTCACCGCACGATTGATTGTCGGTCTCTCTGAAGATAGCTCCAAGAATTAGTGAATCAAGGGTTTCTCAAGGACTTCATCCTCAATCCCGGACAGTCTCAGAGTCCAGGGTGCAAGAGGAAGCCTCGATGCTCTACAGTAAAAGGATCAGGTGACCCAAGCTCTCATCGAAATTGAGAAGTAAATGCCATCTTCGGTGCTTCCCCAGATAGAGGGCACCACCTCGAAGGAAAAGGTCATTTACATTAATAAAGCCCGTAGAATGGTGCTGACAGGTCCATCTTTAACCCCAAGTAGACCAATTGTGTTCTCTGACGCTGACATCTGTGTCGTACACTTTCCACACAATGACGCCTTGATCATTACCATGTACCATAGCAACCATTGAATGTTCAAAATTCTAGCTGACGACGGGAGCAGCATCAACATTCTGTATAGAGGTGCTCTAGATAGGATGAAGGACTCGGTGGAGATAGCACAAGCAATGATCAATCCTCAAACCCAATCTCACCTATGTGATTTTGATGGGAACATTACGCGTTCGCCTGGTACGATTGCATTACCAGTTCGTGTTGATCCATATAATGTTATCATGGAGTTCTATATAATTGACGTGGAGTCCCCCATGGATCCATTGATGAAGGTCATCTCGTCTAGCTATCATCAGCTTTTGTGGTATCTCACTCCATTGAGATCGACAGAGATACAAGGGGACCAAGCTTTGTCCAGGATCATCACCATGATTGTTAAAAGAAATCTGATTGGATGCCAAAGGTCATAAGGAAAATCTCTGATGAAGATTGCCCTGTAGGAAAGAAACTGATTGAGTTTTTTACTTGCACATAAAATATAGAATTTCAGTTTTAAGAATAGGATGTGCAAGGTGCTCAATACTACCGCTATAGCAAGTGGCTATGCGGGTCGTGATCCACAGGGAGGGACTAGCGATGGAAGCTTGTTTAGTAAGTTCTCTAAAGTGTTTGAATTAATAGTTGTTAAAGTCACGTTAGAAAGAAAGTGGTAGATTAAGAAGATGGAGAAACTAGAAGTAATGATATGATATTTACAATGAAAAAGAAGAAGTGTGAAAAAGATTGGGAATTTGGTGATTTATACTAAAAATAAAAGAAAGAAAACTAAAAACTAAAAACCTACTTACCTCTTCGGCGTCTGCTTACCTTGGAACCGTGTCAATGACGTACCTTTCTTTGAAGGCGAACGAAGCATGGAATATGAGATCTTCCCTACTCCCGATCTATACTATGAAATAAAAAGGGCAAACTACGCTACCATGGAAGTAGATATTCATCATCATAAACCATCAACGGCACTTGCAAGGAGAAGGCACCTTCGAAGCTCTTGGTTTCACATGGATCCACAAACACAAAAGAGAGAAAGAAAAACAAAACAAGAATAGAAAAAAGAAGCAAACTTCGATTTGATTTTATTAACAATGGAAGAAAAGATACTTACACCGATGTCACCTCAGTACAAGCTTGATATCCTTCCTCCATGAAAGTATCCTCTCCTCTCAGTTGCATAAAAAAAATTACAAAAAGAAAATAAAACCTAAATTACAATCTACAAGTTAGCCTAAGAAAAACCCTAGATTTGTTTCTATACTGCACTGGACGCCCATCTCTGTTGCTCTGCAGGGGTATTTATAGGAGATATAGGAAGTAGAGTCCCAGTACAACTCCTCAACGAAAACGCATCGCCAACCGCCTCTAGATTGCCGCGGAAACGGGAAATTTACCGCGTTTCTGCAGTACTATTGTAGCCAAATGCCACGCGCTTTCTCGCGTGGCATCCTCTGGTCCGTCCATCTGGGTAAATGCTTCTGAAAGTTGTGTACCGACTCTTTATTTTGAAAATTCGGGATAACTTGGGAAGCAAGTTACCCTAAATCCAAATATTTTAAAACGATTTTATTATCTTTGTACTCTTCTCCCTTATCTATAGCCTTGTCCTGCAAGCAATTAGGGTTTAGTAGAAGTCCATCCCTATCCTTTTCTTTTAGTAATTGCAAATTTTGCACATGGGCTTTTTGGGCTTCTTCTGGCTTCAATTGGGCTTTTATTTCTTTATTTTTTATTACTCAAGGCCTGCACACAATAAATAATAAAACATTAGTAATAGTGCATAATTAAAAGAATCAATAGGGAAATATGATAGTAAATGTAGTGATAAATATGCACTTTTTACTACCTATCAGAAACAAAAGCAGATTGCTGCCTAATAGCAATCACAAGACGGCGAAAGCCATGACTCTGACTCTTCCGCTGAGTCAAAGACTCTAGATAATAGGTCAGAGGAGGAAGCTGAACTATTTCAAGTCGACCTCTAGTATCCGAAACGAGCTCTTTGGATTGGGCAAATATTCCTGCTAATGAGAAGACCCAATTTAAAAAATTCCTCTCTGAGAACTTGGACATATTCATGTGGACTCCCACTGACATGCCAGGTATCCAGCCATCATCTGCCATCGACTCCCCATCAACTCAGAGTTCAAGCTAGTGAAGCAGAAGCCAAGGAGGATGAAATGCGGAGCAGAGTCAAGCCCTCAGCGATGACATCGACCGACTACTCTGGGCTGGCTTCATCTGAGAGATATTTTACCCGAATTGGCTCGCCAATCTAGTCCTCATGAAGAAAAAGAACGGCAAGTGGAGGGTCTGCATTGACTTTAACAATTTAAATGAAGATTGCCCAAAAACAGTTTCCCTCTTTTGAGGATAAACCAGTTGGTAGAGACAAAGATGAGACATGAGCTACTTAACTTCATGGACGCCTACTCGGGCTATAATAAAATCAAGATGTACCCACCAGATGAGGACAAAACGACCTTCACTACAGGACTGGGGATCTTCTGTTACAAACTCATTCCCTTTGGTTGAAGAATGCCGAAGCCACCTTCCAGCGGATGGTTGACAGATTATTGAAAGATCTAATCAGGAAGACCATGGAAGTATATGTTGACAACATGCTCATGAAAAAGTACCCAATGCTCTGATCATCTCTGTCACCTAAATGAAGCATTCAATCTACTCTGGAAGTACAAGGTAAAGCAACACCCAAAAAATGCACGTTCAGAGTGGCCTCCGGGAAGTTCTTAGGATTTCTAGTCACTCAGCGGGGTATCGAAGACAACCCTAATCAGATATCTGCTATCCTAAACATGAAATTGCCAGCTGTATCAAGGAGGTACAGGTGCTGAATAGATGCCTCGCAGCTCTGAACAGATTCCTTAGCCGATCCACGGACAACTGTAAACCGTTCATTCAAGCCTTAAAGAAGAATGGAGTGGACGATGAATGTGAGGCCGCGTTCCAAGGTCTCAAGAAGTACTTGACCTCTCCGTCACTTATATCCAAGCCTATCACCAGAGAAACACTGTTCCTTTATCTTAGCATACCGGAATTAGCCATAAGAGGAGCTCTGGTTCACGATGATGAACACATCCAAAAATCAGTGTATTACGTTAGCAAGTCTCTGACCAGAGCCCAGACCAGGTATTAAAGAATGGGACAAACTGGTTCTCGCTCTCTTTATTGCATCAAGAAAGCGGAGACATTACTTTCTATCTTTCCTGATTATCGTGCTAACAGAGCATACTCTGAGGAGTATCATTGAAAACCCTGAAGGTACTGGGCAAATAGAAAAATGGACATCAGAGTTAAAACCCTAGGCATCAAGTACGAGCCAAGAACAACGATCAAATGGCAAGTTTTGACAGACTTTCTTGCCAAATTCACCCCTGGAACTCTGGCACTGAGTGATTTATTAGAGGGATGGGTCCTGAATGTGGACGGAGCCTCAAATAGTAAGGGGTGGCTGTCAGAATCATCCTCACCACTCCGAAAGGGTCCATTATCAGGCAATCCTTCACTCTCGGCTTCCTACCATGAATAAAGAAGTTGAGTACAAAGTTGTCATAGTTAGACTTAGAATGGCAACGACTCTCTGAGTCACTGAACTCTAGGTTCGCTGTGACTCAACACTGATGGTTTGCCAAGTCAATGGTTAGTATGCAACAAAGGATGAACGGGTGGCGGAATATCTACAACTCATCCTCGCTTTAAAGTCTAAATTCCCCCGTTGTGACTTTAGGCGAGTCCCAAGGTCTGAGAACAATTTCACCAACTCCTTAGACAACCTAGCATCAATGACAGAGTACCAATTCAGGCGAGAGATCCCAGTCGAACACATTGCGAAGCTGAGCATCCAACGACATGATGGAGCTCGATGCCTTATCGGGATGGAGAGATCCCATCATTGCCTATCTGAAACATGGGACAATGCCCAACGATAGAGTGGAAGCACAGAAACTCCAACACATGGCCACCAGATACATACTCATAGGAGACCTCTTGTATAAGAAGTCTTAGTACAAGTTGCACCTTGACCCATACTTGAGGTGCCTCAGACCCAAAGAAGCCAAGAGGGCAATGCAGGAGATCCACGACAGCGACTGTGGGAAACATGTCGGAAGTCGGTCCCATGCCCACAAAGTCATCAACCAGGGATACTATTGGCTCAAGATGTTCGATGATGCCAAAGAATATGTGAAGAAGTATCCACAATGTTAAAGGTTTGCCCCATCCTCCAATAGACCAAGCGAAGATCTCCACACTCTGTGGAGTCCCTGGCTCTTCATGCAGTGGGGACTCAACGTGGTAGGCCCTCTTCTGGAAGCTCAACCTCAGTTCATGTTTCTATTGGTAGCTACAAACTATTTTACCAAGTGGATAGAAGTGATGCCACTCTTCGATGTCACAAAACAACAGATAGTCAAATTCCTTGGCAAAATATCATATATCGATTTGGGCTCCCTCACACCATCATCTCCAACAATGAGATTCGCCAGCAAGCAGGTAGCTAGTTTAGGTGCCAAGTATAAGATTGCCCTTGGTTTTCTACCTCATACTACCCACAAGGCAAAAGCCAGGCTGAGATAAGCATTCACATCATCCTTGACAGTCTGTGTAAGACCTTAGGCAAGGCAAAGGGCAAATAGGTGGAAAGGCTTCCCAGAGTGTTCTAGGTATTTCGGACCACCAAATGCATCCCGACTGGTGAGACTCTATTCTCACTTGCTTACGAGATAGAGGCCATCATCCCAGTTGATTTCTACATTCCAATATGAAAGGAATCGATTGAGACCAAAACACTGCTAGCTTCGCTTAGCCTAAGATCAGTCAGAGGAGAGGTGACAACAAGCTCTAATTTGTATTGTCGCTTACCAACAAGAGATTCGGGCTGCACATCACAAGAAAGTGAAAAGCCACAAATTTCAAGTTGTTTATTTGGTCATGAAACGCGTCATCCAGACACTCAAAAGAAAAATGTCGGGAAGCTCAGATCCAACTGGGAAAAACCATACACTGTGGTCGCTAGAGGGGGCAAAGGTTCATACAACTTAGCCGATAAAGACGAAAAGAACATCGCCAATCAA